>JASZXU010000004.1:0-88482 GCA_035521515.1 Phenoliferia sp. Uapishka_3
ATGTGTATAAGAGACAGGAGCTAGGGAGGACAGGAAGGAAAAAAGGAAGGAAGGAACAAAGAAAGCTGACTGGTTTGAATGGTGACAGGTCGGAGTAAAAGCGTATCACTCAAAGAGGTACACTCCTAGCACTATCGTTGTCATCTAGAGCACGTGAAGAGACGGAGGAGGAGGAGGAGGATTGTAACGACAGCTCAGTGGTTTCCGATTACACATCCGGCCGACCCAGCTTCCCTTCTTTCTGGGACAGGCGCGGCTGAGTACGACAAGCGAATACGCTTCATGACACCATCCTGCAGTGACCTTGTTGTCCGAAACGAGAGACGATCTATCGTTACTGGCGTCTGGCAACTTTTTTGGCTTGGAAGAAAAGCAGGGACGCTATCATACGTCGGTAAAGAAAGCTGGTGCGTGTTGCTCGTCACGCGTGCGAAAAATGGGCTGATTGTCGTTTTTCCGAAATGGTCCGAGAGTAACAGCGGCATTGATGAATTCGGAGGACTTCAAGGACGAGAGCTTTGGGAGATGGGGAGAATAAGTTCGTGGATTCGATTCACCGCCGCCCTAAGTAGTCTACATACCCGGGCCGCCTTCTTCGAGAACCGCGGGGGTACGACTTCAACCTGGTCGTCTTTCATCGAGCTACTGAGCTAGATTGCGACAGTCTCAAGGATTGAAGAAGAGAAGAGTGGGATTGGCTCCGTTGAGGGGCGCGTCTACCATGCAGAAGCTCAAGAAGTCGGTGGGACAGAGACATTTATGATTAGCTAAGTGTTCCGTACCTTGACAAAGGGCTTCGTCGATCAGTGGCGATTCACTTCTTTCTGGGATGCTGGAGGCAAGCAGCGATTGCATGTTATTGGAAGTCGTTGATGCGTGAGCAACCACGAAGTTACGAGCTCATTTCGGAAGATAGAGCTAATCCTCGCTCGAAAATAGTGCTGCTGTACGTTTCAAGCGGTTTTTCAAAAAAAAAAAGTGGTCCGAAGCAAGCGTCTTTCCTTTCAAGAATTCGCAACACCAGTTTGACAATGACGGCGACGCGCTTGACGAGCTCATTGCGCTGGACAACACGAGCAAAGTACGTCGTAACCCTAACCTTCGCTGGGTTTTCCCGACCCACCTTTGGCTGGAATGGACAACGTCGTTCTCTGGAGTAAAGACGAAAGATTGTTTCGAGTCGAGATGGGTGCGTGCCTAAATTTAACGCAGTGTGTTCTCGTCTCGCACGTCAGACGGACTGACGCGTTCCATGAAACAACCCTAGTCAGTTGAATCCGCCCATCTATTCAATACTTCATGGCGCCAACGAATGTGGATTGCGCTCCTGAGGACAAGTTCGTGGGTGCGTTTGAGACTGCGAAGGACGATGATTTGGAGACAGCCCAGCACGCTTGTTGTTTAGGGTAGTGTCTCTACTCCACTGATCCAGGTCAATGGACTCGCAGGTACTTCGAGCTAGGCCTTCCACGGACACTCCTGGGTCTGTATCAGTCGGGCAGACCGGCGACCTAGATTTTGAGGCTCGAATTGCCAAGACGGTTTAAATAGATCGGTCCAATCGTGAGGATTTGTTCTCCTAAGTGTACTCGTTACTGGACTGACCAATAAGGAACTACTTAGTTGTGTGAACGCGATGCTAAACGATACTCCTGTCCCCGCGGACAACGCTACCACCTCTCGGCTTTGCTCCTGTACTTTCCAAACGAAGAACTTGGTAGATACAGCCGTTGGAATTAATTCACTGCCTCAACGACTTATTCTCGTTTCTTCCCCACAGACGAATCCGTACGAGAGGGACATTCGGCCAACTCCTGCCGCGACGGACGGGACGCCCCTCAAGCGTTTGATCAGAGGGACCTTCGAAGATACTCCAGTATAAAGGCTCTCGAATCATCCCTCCTCACTTCCCTTCACCACGCTTTCCGCTCAACAGACACTTTCCTATTCCTCATCCCTCCTCTTGGTAAGTCGCCTTCACCTCCCTCCTCCTCCGCACCTCGCTAACCATCCCCTCCCCGTGGCACGCAGGCTGGTCCATAAAAAAAACCCAAAAGCAAAATGCGTACCTCATCCTCCTCCTTCATCCTAGCAGCAACCATCTTCGCAGCCTCTATCCAAGCTCGACCAGCAGCCGTAGCATGGGACTTATCGACTTCTTCTAACGAACTCACTGAGCGGGGATTTATTAATGACGTTTGGGGAGGTGGGTGGAGTGGAGGTGCGAAGGCGCAGGGTGAGAAGTCGGTTGGGGGAGCTTGTCCGGAGACTTTTGTTTGTGATGGGAGTGGAAGCGATGGGTTTGAATTTGATGTAGAGGGGAAGGCGTGCCCTTGTGAGTTTCGTGCGATTTTTCTGGGAGTCAAAGTTTCGTCACTGAGTTGCTCTTTGTACAGCTACCTACCCATCTTCCTGGCGTTTGTTTTCCCAACCTTTTTCCTCTCAGGTATGTACTCTTCGCTGACCACGATTTCTCCACCAGGTTATTTCGGCACCTCAGTAGGCTGGCAACCCGTTAAAGGCTGGTCATGCGGTACCACCTGGGAAGCTCCATCCTCCTGGCTTTCCGGAGAATGTTCCAAAGCAACTTGGTGGGCACCGACTATAGGATGGACCGCACCCAGCGGCGGTTTCTCAGCTCCTTCCTTCTGGGGAGAGCTGGGATGGTCGTCTTCGAGTTCGAGCGAGTGGAGTGGGTCTTCTTCGAGTTCTGGAAAAGGTGGGAACTCGTGGAGTGGATCTTCTGAGGGCGAGAACTCGTGGGGCTGGAGTTGGGGAGGTGGAAATTCTTGGGGTGAGTGATTTGAGACTTTTCTTCTGATGACTGGACTAATTTGGTTGTCATTGTTTAGGCTCCTCGGGAGGCTCGAAAGGCGGTGTATCAGGCGGCGGCTCAGCTGGTACGACGATTTTCCCTTCCTTTCGCGAGGTGATGTTTGTGGTGCTCACTCGAGATTTTTACAGGTGGATCAGAGAGCGGAGGAACCTCTGGCTCTGGCTCTGGCTCAGCCGGTGAATAATTTTTACTCTCCCAGCCCGCCATGTTTTACTGATTTTTTTTGAGTCGTAAGGTGGATCCTCGGGTGGCTCGGCTTCAGTTGGCGGCTCTGGTGGAGGGACTGAAAGTAAAGGAGTCTCTGCGGGAGTTGCTTCGGGAGTCACAGGAGGTGGAGGGCATGTCGGTAAGCTTCTTCCATCGCCTGTCCACGATAAGCTGCATCTGACGTTTGCGAAACTACAAGCTTCGTCCTCGTCATCGCCAGTTGCTTCGGGAGTGACTGGAGGTGGAGGCCATGTCGGTGAGCTGCTTTGATCACTTGCGAACAGAATCGGCATATCTGACGTGTCTGATTCTGTGTCCGATCTAGTATCGAGTACCGCTTGGTCGTCAGCTTGGACTTCAACCGTGACCAAGTCGCCCGTTGCGAGCTCGTGGGCTTCGTCTTCTTCGTGGTCTTCCCCGGCTTCCGTCGCTACTGGAAAGGGTAAGGGGCTTCCAGTCCCAGACAACCAAATCAAACTGATCTCAAATATTACTCAGAATCCAAGACGGCCTGGTCTTCGTCTTCTCCTTGGTCTTCCCCGGCGTCGGTTGCCACCCACAAGTCCGTCGCCACTGGCAAAGGTAAATTTTCTCCTCCGTTCCAACATTCGAATTCCTCTGACCTGGCTTGTTTGAACAGAGTCCAAGACAGCTTGGTCCTCAGCCTGGACTTCTACCAAGCCCGCCGTCGAAAGTTCGTGGTCTTCTACTTGGTCTTCTGCAGCCTCAGTTGCCACTGGAAAGTCGGTTGGCACCGGCAAAGGTACCTTCATCTCCGTTTTTCGAATTTTGATACAAGAAGCTTATCCTGATGTTTCCGCAGAATCCGAGACTGCTTGGTCCTCTGCCTGGACTTCCACCAAACCCGTCGTCGCGAGCTCCTGGTCTTCCACCTGGTCGTCTCCCGCTTCGGTTGCCACTCACAAGGGTTTGTTTACTGCCGGTCCAATATTTCTAAACCTTTCCTGACAATTTCTGGCTATTGTGCTTGCAGGACACACTTCGACCTGGTCTTCGGCTACGACAGAGTCCTGCTCTAAATCGGTTGAGACTGGCGCCGTGACTGGTGGTACATCAAATTTTGTCTTCCTTTTTTTACCAAATCCCGTATTTAACCTTTCTCTCTTAGTCTCCGGTGGTCACATCTCAGGAGGTGGAATTGTATCTGGTGGAGGATCTTACAGCCACAGTGCCGGCACATCTGGTTCAGTTGGTGGAGGTGAGCCAATCCTTCTTCTCCGCTTCCCTCGAGCACGAGGCTGATTCTTTTCCGGTTTCCCAGTATCCGGTGGACATAGTTCTGGAGGATCAGAGAGTGGTGCTATTTCTTACAGTCACGGCGCCGGGGCAACTGGATCCGTTGGTGGAGGTACGCCTTTTATTCGCACGGCTTCGCTAGCTCGCTCGTTGAACTGACCCTCGCACATTCAGGATCTGGTGGCCACGTATCTGGAGGTGGATCAGTGTCAGGAGCTATCTCGTACAGTCACGGAGCCGGAGCAACTGGCTCAGTTGGTGGAGGTCAGCTTGCAACCTCGCGGCTTGGCGCAAAAGTTGAGACTGACGCTCGCATTTTCAGGATCTGGCGGCCACATCTCGGGAGGCGGATCCAACTCTGGTGCGATCTCTTACAGTCAAAGCGCTGGAGCGACTGGTTCTGTCGGCGGAGGTGAGCCAGTCTCCCGCGACTTCGCGTAAAGCTTAGGCTGACCCGCGACAACCAGGATCTGGTGGACACATCTCGGGAGGCGGATCTGAATCCGGAGCGGCTTCTTACAGTCACGGTGCTGGAGCGACTGGTTCTGTTGGCGGAGGTGAGCCAATATTTCCTGCGACTTCATGCAAAGCTACAGGCTGACGGCGCACCCAACCAGGATCTGGTGGACACATTTCGGGAGGCGGATCCGAATCTGGAGCCATCTCGTACAGTCACGGTGCTGGAGCAACTGGTTCGGTCGGAGGAGGTGAGCAGCCTGTCTCTCAGTTTCGCTGGCACAGCTGACCCTCGTACAACCAGGATCAGGCGGCCACATCTCTGGCGGTGGATCAGAATCTGGAGCCATCTCGTACAGTCACGGAGCCGGAGCAACTGGCTCAGTAGGAGGAGGTGAGCAGGTTTTCCCTTAGTTTCGCTGGCACAGCTGACGCTCATTCAATCAGGATCAGGTGGCCACATCTCTGGCGGTGGATCAGAATCTGGAGCTATCTCGTACAGTCACGGAGCCGGAGCAACTGGCTCGATTGGCGGAGGTGATAAAATCTTTCCTCGGTTTCGCTTGCAGATTTTGACGCTCGCACCACCAGGATCTGGTGGACACATCTCGGGAGGTGGATCTGAATCTGGAGCCGTTTCTTACAGTCACGGTGCCGGGGCGACGGGATCAGTTGGCGGCTCAATCGGTGGCTCAGGCTCAATCAGTGGTGGTAAGACAGTTTAGTTTTCCATGGCAGCTCGAAATATACTGACACACTCGCAAAAAATTGCAGGCTCTGGTGGACATATTTCAGGTGGAGCATCGGGTGGCGTCGGAGGCTACTCTCATGGTGCTACCGCGACGGGATCCTCATCAGGTCAGCTTTCTCGCTCTTTAAATACAGAAAGTACCGATACTAAAGCGAAAATTCAGGCTCGTCTGGAGGTTCGTGGAGTGGAAACGCCGGGGGCTCGTCCAGCGGTGGAAGCTCTATCACCTGGGGCGGAAAGCAGTGCTACTGCGAGTAAATTGGTTCTTCTTCTCTTCGTGAGCTCTTTCAATTCTTCGCTCCCCAGAATTGTTCTGACCCTTTCTCTGCTCTGCACAGTTCTTTCTTGGAAATCTGTATTACGGTATCAAATAGACACTGGTTCGCAGTGCGACGAGTTCATAGCATTCATAGTTGACACATGCCCCATGGAATTAACATCATCATCATGCAAGATACGGCTTTACTTCTCGAACCTGCAAATCTCTCGTACTACACGTGCATTCGCATTGGTGTTAGTACTCGTCGTCTGCGAAGACGGCGAGGGCCACTACTCCGCGCGTTCTCTGCTCTGCAAGTCCAATAAAATGAGGAGCCCGCCGCAAGACTTCTCATAGTCATGCCTAGTACCCTAGATGTTGAGACCGTTGCCGACTGAACATCGAAAAATTGCAAGATTCCCCGCGGCGCACGGGTTACATCGGACCACTCCCGAGTCAACGACCGTGGGAGAGTTGTGACTTCTTGTCAAGCACTGATCGCCTTCTGCGTCTATTCTCCCGCCAGCGCACGCCACTCGCATACGGACAAAGAACTTTCGACATGAACTCGCTGAAGCAGCCCACTGGCTACAGGGATCAACCTCCGCGTGAGTTCCTCCCTCCCTTGTCCCAATCTCGTGCCGCGCTAGTGAGCCTCGGCTGCGCCGGCAAACGCTCTTCAGGCTGTTGTCCCCCCCAGTGTTCGCATTGAAACTCCGATGTGAGACTTGTCTACGTTGGGATCGAGGAAGGGAGAGACTTTTGTGCTTGCGGTTGCAAGGAGTTGAGCTGGAGCAGAGCTGAGCGGTCATGCAAGGCAGAGGACGACCTTTGGCGGCGTCGACGCCAGGTCGCACCATGTTCCCACAGGCTTATCGGGCCAGAACAGCTTCAGCGTCGCCACCGTCGCAGCGAAGAAGAGGGAGTTACATCGAGGCTGACTTGTTTTGGTTTTTCGCCTGACAGCATCCGCCCCGACGCAAGCGGGCTCAAATTCCGCTAATCCACATTATCATCACAATCCAGTCCACCACCACCACGTCCACGCACCTTTCCCGCATCACTCTTCTCATCCATCTCACCACCACCACCATTCCACTCGACCTCAGGCATCCGGCTCCCAAGCTGCTCCTCAACAGCAGTCACGCCTTACCGAGCACAATCCGCCATCGTTCGCTGCAGGCCCAAAATACGATCAATCATCCTTCGGTGGAGACTTCATGTCGTTTGGAAACCAACCGTATGGCGGCTACGGTTTTGGAAGTGCCGAGCTCGCCGCCCAGCAGCAGCGCGCCGAGCATGCCGCCCAACAGCAGCAAGCTCAGGCACAAGCTCAAGCACAGGCACAGGCTCTGGCAGAAGCTCAGGCCCAACAACAGCGTCAGGCGAGCGCCGCCGCGCACGCTTTGCCTCCGCGCGTCCCACTCGCTGATAGAGACGTCTATATGCTGTGCGCTCGCTTCCCAATCGTCCACTCCCAGCGAAAGAAACTGACTTTGTATATATGAGTGTAGATCATTGCCGTCGAAGGACCTGCCAAATTACTACGACCCATCCGAAGACTCCGACTCATCATCAACTTGCTCCAACCCACCTCCCCCTCTCACAACCAACCGAGGGAATAAGCTCAAGGCTTCCGCACGACACGTCCGACGCGGTCGCCTAGGCGCGTACCCGCACACCGACTCTGGCTTCACATCGCCCACCTCCAAACGCCGCAAAACGCTGGATGGCACTCTCTCCCCTCGTTCCGGGTTCGCAGTCGCGCCCAATCTCCATCTCCTTCGACCAGAACCCTCCTTCCTTACCCCTGCCGTCCTTCCGCCACCGCCTCAGACTCCCCTCGACTTACTCCTCTCCAGCTCGTTGCAGCATACACTCGGCAACAAGAATTCGGTTTTCAGAACTTTGGGCATGAGTGCCACGGGCTTGATAGAGCAAGAAGGTGCATTGATTGGGAATTTGAGACAAGTCTGCGCAGGGCTCCGAGGGGAAGGCTTCGAATGGCGTTGGGACGGCGATGAGGAGAGGGAGAAAGAGCGAAAGAGGGAGAGAGAAAGAGAAGAGCGGGAAGAGGAAGAAGAAGAAAGGAAGCGTGAGCTTGAGAGAGATGAGGTCAGGAGGGCGAAGGAGGAAGAGGAGCAAAGGCGAGAGGACGAGGCGAGGTTAGAACTCGAGCGGAAGGAGCAGGCCGCAGAGGCTGAGCGAACGCGAAAAGAAGAGGAAGAAGCGGAACTGGCCGCCGCTGCAGAGGCAGCTGCCAACGTTGCGGAAACACCCAGTGTCGCCGAAGGTGGCGAGCATGTCGTATCTGAGGCGAACAATACGGAGACCAATGGAGCGCCAAATACGAACGGAGTCGAGTCGACATCTCCGGCAGCAAATGGCATCAATGGAGACCATGATGTCCTGATGTCTGTCTCGAATGGTTCACTTCCACCACTCCCTGCCGAGCTCCCACCTCTACCAAACTTTCCCGAAGGAGCAATGCTGGGCGACGACATCGCCGGCTTCGACTCACCGGACGAGCCTTTAACGCGCCGTCGATCGGGTCGCGTCGCTTCTCGCGCTAACGAACCACGGCAACGGTCTTCCTCGACCGACTCCTCATCGTCTGAATCTTCCGAGCCACTGGCGCGAGGTGGGCCAAGCACGTCGGAGCGTCTTTCAGGATCAAGAGTCCCCCTCGAAGAACTGCCTGAGTACGCCAAGAGGATCGTTGACCCGGAAATTTACGTCCGAAGCTTGTTTGTGAGCAAGGAGTCGGTAGAGCTTCCTATGTTGCAGCCTGGTGGCCAGATGGCCGTCGAAAGCTTGAGCCCGGCGGACCAAGAGCGTCTGGTGCACGATTGCTTAACGTAAGCGGCACCATCCTGGCTTCATTTTTACTAAAGGGCTGACACTACTTTCCTTCCCGCTTCACAGGGATCTGCATCGCTTCCTCGCCGACTCCCTCGAGTACCGCTCGCGTCTTGCAGAGATTCGAGACGGCGTTCTTGGCGTCGAAAGGCGACGGAAAGGAATGTGGCGACTCGTTCGTGCCACTGCACTCGACTGGCTCGAGGAAGAGTCACATGCGGAGATGCAGGAGCAAGGGGGTATGTAAGGAGAGGTTTGTCCCGTACCACACCATTTCGTAGAGCGTTGCTACCATCAGTGTAATTCTCTTGTCGCCGCATTGAATAGTCAGTTCAAGTGATTTTCTGGATCTTCATCTTGTAGTTGCCTTGATGACTTTTTTGGAGGTTGACCGGTTGGAGGTAATATGCTCCGTCGTTTCCTGCTTGATCCGTGGTATGGAATTACATGCTCATCGTCAACCTGTACACTGACATCTCACCCCACGCCCACACCTTCTCTACCACCAAGCCCGCCTTTTCGGCGAGTGGGAAGAAATTCTGATCACCCTCAGTTCTTGGTTTATACGCGATGAGCGCTTGGTAGTCGACGACTTCCTCAAGCTGGAAGAAAGACAATAGTGTATCGAGTAGTAATTGATGAGTATCTGGGTCATAAAGAATGTCGGATCCCAGGATGGTCAAGGACTTCTTTTTCGTCTTCCTCAAGTCGTCGCCTGCAGCGAGGAAGTCGCTCGCGTCGTCCGCTGTGAGGATACCCCATTGAAGAACCGCTGGGTGAACTTTTCGTCCATGGACCAGATTTGCATTCAAGTTTTCTTTGAGAGTTGTGGAATGTGTGGCTTCAATGTCTGAGGCGATGATGGTGGAAGATGGATCGGTGGACTGGAGGAGTGAGGCGGCAACGAGACTGGTCAAAGCACAACCGGCGCCGAGTTCGAGGCAGGTGACTCCGGTAGAGGAAGAAAGGCGTGGTCTTTTCGAGTTTGGAGGCATGTCGAGCTGAGTTTTCGGAGGGTATAGAGCGGAGGGATGGAGGGAGAGGAATGTCGAGATGCCTACAGCGCAATCCCAAAGTCGAGAGCCTGTCGAGTTATTCAAGCCGGGTCGCTCCACCACCGTGAAAGATACCGGTGTATCTGTATAGTCGGGAAGATGAATACTTCGCAATACAGTTTGCACTGTGTTCAAGTAATGTAGTCAATTATTCGGTGGTAATATATCTGAGGCTAAGCGAAAGCATCCACCTTTATCTGTCGGCGGTAATTGCAGGCCCTTCCGCATCCCTGGAGTTGGGGAAGCCAGAAGCTCAACATCCCCGCTCTTCACCGGTAAAAAGATGTATCGCCGCTCATCCCATCCTTCCAGCGGTTGCTGATTGGGCTCGCCTACGACCTCGAGCATTCGCATCGAGTCCTTCCCGAGAGTTTCGACGGCATCTGATCTCTCTTCAGGTGGAGCTAAGGCTAGCGAAAAGCGAATCTTCTTTGGGTAGGCTTGAGGTTGGGACATAGTGGTGATGGTGATTTTAAGTTGGTGAAATGGTCCGCGGTCGGTCGTGAGGAGTATATTTGATGGGTCTGGGTGGCCGTCTATCGCGACCTTGATGTTTGCTAATCCATGAGATGTTTTCGAGTCGATGATACTCAGTTTCACTGTAGTTTGAAAGAGTTTTAGCAGAGCAAGCTTCGCAGCCGGGGTTTGGGAGCGAGCAACTAACACTTCACGAAGCTGAAGGTGTCAGCGTGGCCGCCATAGTCATCGGTGAAGCCCACAGCGAGTTCTACTGGGAAACAAGGGTCAGAGAAACCATATATATTATCCGGAACTGGGATCGCTCACATGAGAACGTCCCTCCGCGGCTAGGAAGGTGGATAGTGGCGGGTGGAGGACGGAGAAGGCGGATTCGGAGGAGCCGGAATGCATCAGATGCCCTATTCACTGGAAAATCCATGCGAAGACGAGCGCAAAAAATGCGTCAGAGAGGGGGTGAGCGCGTGAGGACAAGAGACAAAAAGTTGCGGGTTCGCTCATCATCGCCAACTGCTATGGGGGTCCGTTTTCATCCTCGTTTGGTGGCTTTGAGAGCTTTCTGACCTCTCTTTGCTTCCATAGAAACTAAAGATCTCGTTCAAGGCGACGCTCGAGAACGTGACTGACCTCCAGGTGCGGGTTAATAGTGGCTCTTGCGCCGCCGAGCTGAACCAAACGTGACTGAACTTCAACCCACTGAAACGTAGCCTATTGGAGATGACTTTAACTGGATGGTGAGTGAAGGAAACGGGTTCTGCTCGCTGGGTGCCAGGCTCTCGCCTTACTCGCCGGGCGTTGAGTGCCGCCGTAACATCACGAAAGGTGAGCTGATAAGACGATCCCTTCCAGTTCCGAATCAAGTGCTCTTCCTGCCACGAGGAGCACCCAAATTGGATTGGTATTGACGCGACAGTACGTTCCCCACCTTGCCTCGCCGCATACCCAATCTCACGCCTCCACATCTGTAGGAGCTTCGACCAATGAGTGGATCTCGAGGAGAGGCCAACTTTGTTTGGAAATGTACTCTTTGCAAGCGGGAGTCTTCTATCAGTGCGTTATTTGAAGTGCTAGGAGGGGGCAGAGTGACACCTCCGCTGATGCTTGACAAAGATTTTGATAACGGATTCAACCGAGCGAATGCCCTTTATACTTTGGAAGATTCGGATGCTCAAAAATACGCTACGCTGGCCGTGGTTGAGTGCCGTGGATGTGAAGTAATCGAGTTTGATCCTAAGGTGCGTTCCGCTGGCTGCACGACGAAGCCACCTTTACTGATCAGTCTAAAAACCAGGGTGTCTGGTCATGCAAGGGTGCGGAAAGCAACACTAAATTCACGGAGGTCGAGCTCAGCCTAGACGAAGAAGATGGATGGACCGATTATGATGAGAAGGTGAGTATGGAGAAAAAAGTGGAGAATGATTTGCGCCCCCGCCATTCCTGACCTTTCTGTCTCATCTCCAGAGCGCACAACCTGTCTCTGTCACGGAGATGACCAGTAAAATTGAACGCGCATAGAGTTTTGCAATGCTCCTTAAGAACACCCATCCGGCGCGACGCTCGCTGGCTCTGGCACCCTCACAACCTACGACACAATAGTCCGCTTCGTGTGTTCTGAGGTGCTGGACTACTTCAGGGAGTTTTGGAGGGCGTCTGCGAATTCTTCCTTGCGTTCGTTGGCACATGTCAGCCATTGGCACGACCTGCGAAGCCATCTTTTCTTCCTCTCCAACTCTTGCTGCATACAATCCCTGTCAGTGAGCGTCAGAGGAACCAATACAGCCAAGTGCAGCTCCAACTTTGACCTGCTGGACAAGGACAAGAGTAAGTGATGAACGTTGATAGCCCCTGGAACTGATTCCATCCAGCCGCTCAGCTCGAGCAAGAGGCATCAGCAACGCTGCGTTACACCCCTTTCCGCTTGGCACCTACCAAAACGAGACTGGATCTCGTGGGATGGACCGGCAGGCAGTACTACCTAACGGAGCACCACCAACGCCGTCGTCGTCGACCTCCAGCCAACCGCCAACGCCGTCGCCCTTAGAGCGGGAACGGAGCGCTTCCCAACGCTCCTTCCAATCCAGCAGCTCATATCACTCACTAAATGAGATTCCACTCGCCCCACTGCCGCAACACCTCGCCCCCTTCCTCCTCCCAGACTCTCCCCTCTCCGCCCTCGAGAAGCGCGAACTATTCACTTCGACCTTCCTCCGATCAGCCTCATCAGGCAACTCCGACACTCTCGAATGGCTTCTTTCCGTGCCCAACTCGTCGCACCACTCGGCAGCAGCTGCCGCACGACGGTTCTCGGCCAGTTCACTCAGCAGCCACAGCCGAAGCAGCTCAATCGTACAGCTCCAGGATGAGGCAGACCTTCTTCCGGATCACGCACCGAGGAAATGGGTCAACGTCGAGGCGACAGACGATGAAGGGAATACGGCACTCGGACTGTGCGTAGCGCTGGGACACGCGGAGGGCGTCCGCGTTCTAGTTGAGGGGGGAGCGAGCGTCAGTGGAGGTGATCGAGGTAAGCTACGTCTCCATTGGCGTCTTCATCAGTCTGCTGTGTGGGCAAAGCTGTGGCTTTTCAGGCGGAAGGGAGAGCTGGTTGGTCCACCGTTGCGCCGCGCTCCATGTTGTTACCCAGGGCAGAGCTCGAAATCCACAGGACAAGCTTGTTGCGCTGGACTGAGATCTCAAAAGGCTATCTGGATCTGTAGATTTAGGCTCTCCTGGATGGACGTCCTGGTCTGCCGGCTGGGAGAATCGAAAGGCCCAGCCGCGGACACCCGCCATACCCCTCAGCCAAGTATTGACGTTTGTGTTTCATAATGAGCTGACGTGCTTGTTCCGTCATGCAGCCGGATGGACACCTCTACATTGGGCCGTTCAAAATAACGACGTCCCCATCGCCGCCTACCTCGCCAACCACCGTGCCTCCCCTTCCATCGCCTCTCACAAAGGCCTTACACCGAAGGACCTCATTTTCCGCGGAAGAGATGGCCTACCCATGCGAGAAGTGCTAAAGTGTGCGGAGGAAGCCACAGAGTCACGAGAACGAATGTCATTGCTGGATGAGGACGAGGAGTCAGAAGGAGCGAATGGGGATTCAAATGGGGAGGGGCGAGATTCGATCTCGAGAAGGAGTAGCACTACTAGTATGCGGAGAGGGTGGGAAGATATTCCGGATAAAGTGGAGGAAGAAGCTATGGAGAAGGAAATGCTGAAGCGGATGGAGCTCGCGAAGCAAAGCGCTGTCAACCTCGAGGTAGATTTCTCGGTGCTCAGTCTTGATGGACGAGGGGCGAATGCACTTCCAGACGTGAGACAATGCGCTCTTCTTCTCGAAAAAAAGTTGCTGCGTGCTGACGACCCAATCTCAGGAGGATGTCGATGAGGAAGACCCGACTCCATTCGACTGGAACCACTGTCTCCCCGACCAGATGCTCGTCTTCACATACGACGACCTCCCCATAATCTTCGACGTCGTGATAACCAACATGAAGCCAGTCCGAGCAAGAAAATACCGAGTCACACCCGCGAACGTCATTTTTCTCTGTGGACGTTTCGCACACTACTTTGGTGGTGCCGACATGATCGAAGAGCTATTTCTCAGCGCTATCGAACGAATAGAGGCAGCTGTTCATGTACGTTCTTTCGTCTCGAACGACCTTCTCTCAGCGTTAACAGTACTTTTGCCCACAGAACCGACCAGACGACATGGCCAATTGCGCTTTCTGGCTGTCAAATTGCCTTCTACTTCTGTACTACCTTCGAAAAGAGCCGAATCTCGCCAGCTCAACGAGTGAGTATCAGGTACACCTATGCGACCTCGTGAACGAGATTTTCGTCTTCATCATTCGCGACGCCGAACGACGGATCGACCGCATCCTCGAAGCCGCCATCCTGGAGCACGAGGCGTTACCAGGCTTCGAGGACCTCCAATTCGAAGGCGACTGGGCAAGCAGTCGATTCGTAAAGAAACTCACCGGGCGCGGAAAGAAGTCAATCTCCAAGTCGGTCTCGGCACGAAGTCTCTTTGCCGACACGGTCTCCGCCGCCTCCTCGAACTCTGGTAGCCCTGCAAAAGTTCCGATAGAAGACGCGAATCCGAGGACTATCACTTCCTTACTTTCATCAACTCTCTTTATACTTCAACTTTACGAAATCCCTCCCTCCATCATCGTTCAAGCGTTTTCTCAACTATTTTACTGGATCTCGTGCGAGGTCTTTAATCGTCTCCTAACTCAGGTGTGCAAAGTCAAACTCCGAGCGTTACATTCTTCTGACTCTTTCCCGTTCTCTTTTCAGAAAAAGTTCATTTGCCGATCGAAGGCTCTGCAAATTCGCATGAACGCCTCCACGCTCGAAGACTGGGCTCGCCTAAATCGAATGCCATCCAAGATGGTTCCCGTCCACTTCGCGCCCCTGAATCAACTCCTCCAGTGGCTACAATGCCTCTCTTCAGAGTCCTCTATCGACGGCCTCATCGGAACTATCCAATCTCTACGGTCGCTCAACCCTCTACAACTTCGACGAGCTGTCAGAGACTATCGGTACGAAGTCGACGAGCCAAGGATCAGCGAAGATTGTGCGCAATACTTGCTACAAATCCAAAAGCAGTGGGAGCGCCTACGTGTGCAGAAAACTGTCGAGGAGGTCCAGGGGTCGAGCGAGTCGGTCAGGAGCAGCTCTCCCACAGAGTCAAATATAAGCGTTCAGTCGGATGTCGTTCGTATGATCGACAAGGTTTTCGCCGATCCGAATAGCTTTGGTCACTACACTCCTCCTGGCGGTTCGGAGGCTCTTGGTGAACTCTTGAATTCGCGCTATATGGTGACTCTACTACATCCTGTCGCTTTCCTTTCGACTCCTTTCTAACTTGTGTTTTTGTCCATCAGCTTCCATTTGCCGTTCCGAGCTCAGCAGAGATGCTTGTCAACACCAGCACCAAGGACGCCTTTGGTCCCTTCTCCTCCCCTATCCCTCCAACAGGAGCACAAGATGGCGCCGTCACACCTCGCTCCGTTACCTCATCTCCTTCCCCACCCGCAAGCAGTATTCTCGAGAGCGTCTCCGACCGTCTACGTAACGATTCGGCCACCTCTCCAGCAATCAGTCAAAGCTCTTCCAGCGAGGGGCAATACCTACCCATCCCAATACTGCCTGACGAGTTCTTCGCCGTGCTCGACGCCGCAAAGGCCGAGTCGTACGGCCAATATCGACAGGAGGTTCGGCGAGTTGATGGCCTTGGTCTTGGTGGGGATTCGAGGCCATTACCGGAAGCGCCGGGGAATGCTTGGGGTGCTAAGAATTGGAGAGATGATATGCCGGGGGATGAAGAGTCGTCGGAGGATGAGGAGGAAGTGGAAGAGACCCCGAGGCAGAGAGCTGGGTCGAGATTCTCGCGACCACGGCCGTCAATTTAGCCAAGGCTCATGTAGGAGAGTCTGGAGAGATGCCACCCCGTTTGTTAGTATAAATCCGTATGTAGCACATCCGCAACCAACCATTCGTAATACCCACCCACTCGTTCCATCGTTCATGCCCCCGGGCCCCGATCCTCGCCTCGCTGCTGACCAACGATCTTGGGCGGCAGAAAGAAAGCTCTTCATCCTGCGAGTTTTGGTCGAGGGTGTGCCAAAACTACTGGGGACCTTATGGCGGAAAAGCAGGCGGTGAAGGAGAGCTTTGGGCAAGTGTCTCTGCGGGAGAAACTCGACCAGGGACTTCTACCAAAGCATCCAGAGCGCACGCCACGCTCACCGTTCTTCATTCGGGGGTCTGTTCGAGATTGAGTCTCAGCTTCCCCTCCTTTCTTCAAATCCATCTTCACATTATCTGCAGGAAGGCTGATGTCTTCAACGTCGCATGAAGGTCTAATTGTCTGTCATATCCCCTCTCCGCTCCTCGAGACGCTTTCGACGTAGGATGAACGCACATCCCCTAGATATTCCGCTCGTATCATGACTTCTGCAGGGTCAGAGCCCGGGCATTCGACGAGTGCGCGACGACGCTGAGTCTGCCGAGGCCGCGAAGCCTCAATTTAGGCCGCGAAGGCGTCGAGCACCGCCCCCCCGCTTATTGCAAGTCGAAGCGCACTTTCAGCCTGCTACCAGCCTGTACCAGGTCTTGAGGTCCAGCGTAAGGATGAGTGGGCCCAACTCCAAGCCAGCAAGTCGGCAGCATCCCAAACACTCAAACTTCGCTTCTGAACGACCGAAATGCAATTCCACCTTTCCTGCAAATTAAGAATGAAACTTTTACATTAGGTGAGCCAAATTGAACGCTGAGAGATCTACATACAGATCTGATGTTCCCGCGTTGACGGAGAAATGATGGGACCCCACTTAGGAAGCGCTTGGAAGTGCGCTTGGGAGCGCGTGTGTCGCATTGCGGTGCATGCGAGTGAATGGCGTGATTTCCTTCAACAGCTCAGATTCTTCTCTGCAGGTGTTCCTCAGCCACGACCGAAAATGGAGGATCCCGAAAAGACACTCAGCCTAGATATCAAGCCTACGAAAGATGGGTCGCTCCCAGTGCTGGCGGTGGATCGCGGAGAGCACCTCAAGCGAGGGTTGAGCTCAAGGCAGGTTTCGATGATTGCCATTGTGAGTGATCTCGAAGCGAGAAAGGGGAAACAGTGATTCATAAATGCAGGGAGGAACAATCGGAAGTGGATTGTTTCTTGGAACAGGGAGGTCACTTGCGACAGGTGGACCCGCATCACTGCTCATTTGCTACAGTATTGTTGGCGGAGTTGTTTTATTGGTCATGCTTTGCCTCGGGTGAGCACATTTACACAATCTTTTTCCCAAATGTACAGGTAAGCTAACAAAGCTACAGGGAGATGGCGACCGAATTTCCTCTCGCTGGGAGCTTCTCAACATACTCCACGCGATTCGTCGATGAAGCATTTGGTTTTGTAGGTATCCTTTCTACCTTGAATATGATTCATCACTAAGACTCCTCTTGCACTCGCATAGTCCATTGGCTGGAACTACGCTTTCAATGATGCCATCAGCGTCGCGGGAGACTTGACGGCAGCTCAGCTTCTCATTGCCTATTGGCATGATCGCTACACCTGGCTCGCGTCCTTGTTTTTCCTGCTCTTCTTGGTGCTTGTGAACTTTATTCACGTGAAGGCATATGGCGAGGTTAGTCTCTGTGACTGTGGATTATTGATCTGATCTATTGCTGAATTTCTGCTCACTGAAGCTCGAGTATTGGCTTTCATTATTGAAGGTCATCCTCATCGTGATTTTCTTTTTCCTTGGGATCGCGGTGAACGCTGGTGGAAATAGCATGCACGAGTATAGTGCGTCATAACTGCTTTCGTTCTTCATTCGATGGGCTTATAGTCCGGGACAAGCGCAGTTGGAGGTCGGAATTGGACCATTGGAGATGCACCCTTTGTTGGAGGCTTCGGGGGCTTTGCCTCTCTTTTCGTCACGGCTTCTTTCGCATACGGCGGAACGGAAAGTATTGGCATTACGTGCGTAGCTTCCCTTGATCACCAGTATCTCGTGCTCTTCTCTTGTTGGTGCTTATGCCTCGCTTCTTTTTCCAGCGCTGGTGAAACTAAGAATCCGAGGTATGCTCTTCCCCTCGCTTCGAGGGCTACTGATTGACTCTCGCTATCAGTCGGACTATGCCCAAAGTTATCCGCAATGTCTTCCTCCGGATTCTTTTGTTTTATCTCTTGACAGTTATCATCATTGGGTTCAACGTTCCGCAAGTGCACTTCGTTTCTCAGCGGTGAGAACCTACTAATTGCTACTCATATGTAGGTATAATTATCCAAATCTCTCTACAAAGTCGACGGCCACATCTCCATTCACAATTATTTTTGCTATGACAGGGTCTGGTCAGCTCACTTCGCCCTTGGATTCGCAGCAGTTACAGTCCATTGATCCGTTTCCCTTCGCAGGCGCCGGGTCATTCGTCAACACGGTCATCCTTACCAGTATGTACCTTCTCCGTTGCTACTTGGTTTCTTCTAATTCATGTCACTTCTCTAGGCATCCTTTCGGGTGGGAATCACGCCCTTTACGCCGGTACAAGAGTACTCTATGGTCTGTCCGTCGCAAAACAGGCGCCTGCCGTCTTTCAGCGCACGACCACGAATGGCGTGCCTTGGGTCTCCCTGCTCGCTATTGCCTCCGTCTCCTTAGTATTTTTTGGTGCAAGCTTCCTACCTAATGGAGGGAGCCAAATCTACACCTGGGCGCAGAACCTCGTCGGCGTAAGGTGTTCCTCTCTCAACGTTAGGGGCAATTTCACTAACAGAAGCTACAGGTGAGTAATCAAATCGCGTGGTGGTGCATTGGAGTCGCTTCGTGGCGATTCCGAAGGGCTTGGAAAGCGCAAGGTCGTCCGATATCTGACCTCAAGTATCCGAATCCTGCTGGAGACTGGGGCGCGCCCATCGTAATCTTCTCCACCTCTGTCATCATTCTCGGTGCGCTTCCCACTCCCACTCTCAGAGCATCATGCTGACTTTGGTTTTGTAGTTCAAGGATGGTCCGCTTTTGAGCATAAATTTGATGCCGTCTCGTTTGTGGCAAATTACATTGAACTGCCTATCTTCTTGCTGCTATATGTAGTGTGGCGAGTAGTAAAGCGGGTCAAGACACCCTCGTTGGCACAGATCGACCTCGATTCGGGACGATATTACGATGGAGCGGAGGACGAGGAGGATAATGCGAAGATCGAGCAGCGAAGGAGGGGCAAATGCGGGTGGCTGTGGAAAATTTACGGGGCCGTTGCTTGACGTGTAGTGATAATGTATCTGTGTCTGTGGATTGCTTGAGATCTGATAGAGCAATGACCGAATAATAAGGTTGGCGTCGACGATCATTCTTGCAGTACTACGTACTCACGCAGTTAGTCCGCGCCATTAATGCAGACAAGCCCGATGCGAAGGCTGGCATCGCTAAAAGCTCAACCAGGAAGGCAGGACAAATGTACTGATCGTGAATTTCAGGAAGGTATTTACAAAGCGACTTAGGCGACAGCAACGAGTCCAATCGAACGCTGAGCAAATATGGTCGCATCTGCGTCGCCTGCCGGGATGCTGACGGAAAATAGGAGCTCCGAGCGAGTTTCGTCGAGGAAGAGCGGGATTGAAATCTTTCGCCCAGATCTATCCTCTTTCTTCCAAGTGATCTGCGACGGTCCGAGGGGGACGGTGGCACCGTTGTTCGGGTGGAGTTGTGAGTCCCTCCATTCGGCACCAACGACGGCGAGGCCTGGAACGGTGCAAAGTCAGCAAACGACATAGTTTCAGTAATAATCAGAAAATCTCACCTTCAACAGTAAATGATCCTGGCTCGGCTGGAGCTTCAAGGTCGATCTGAAGGCGGAGCTGCTCGAGGGATGAGCCGGTGGCGTGCGCGATGGCCTGCCTCGACGCGGTGACAAATCCTTGGGGCTGGAACAGAAGTCCAAGCGAAGTGGAAGAGCCTCGGAAATCGCCAGACTCGACGATTCGGGTGAGCTGGGCGAGGCGCTTCGAAAGGTCGGCAATCCAGGCTCCGGCGGCCAGGTTGCGACACTTGTAGCGACGCCAGGACGATGGAACAGTGCCCTTGATAAGGTCTGAGAGAAGTCCTCGAAGATCATTGGTTTGCTTGAGTGTACCGTCGCAAACCTGGATGAGCTGGTCGAGGTCGGATCTGATGTTGGCGAGCAGCTTGGCACCGAGCGACACCTCGCGCTCGAAGAATCGATACAGCGGGTCCTTGACACTCTCGGTGGTCGCGAGGAGGGAAGGAAGAGTCTGGAAAGGATGCGATTAGCCACTTTCGAGCCCAAGTCGAGAATCTGGCAAACCTTCGGCAGGCCTTGGAGCCACTCTACGCACGAGTCCTTGAGACTCCTCATCCAAGCAGGCTGAGCCGTTGCTGAGCCCTTCTTGTCCCCAGTCGCCACAGTCTCGTTATCGTCGCTGAGGGAACGCATTTTGAGGAGTCGAGCAAGGAGTTTTCGACCTAATCGCAGAGGGAATGAGTACTCGAGTGCAGGTCATGAAAATATAACTCACCATGAGCGATCGCAATGACCTTCTCCGCTGTAGGCGGGAGGGACAGGTACCAGGGTGGCTCTTGCTCGGGTAAATTGGTAGCCCAGGCAACAAACTGCTCGATACGGTTCGCGTCGGGCATTGTCAGGCCCGATTCGCCGTCCGTGGCGCGGACGAGTTGGAAGTTGACATCGTATGCTCGAGGGGAGAAGAGGTAGGCAACGAAGGAGTCGAGAAGTGTTTGGTCAAACTCTGTGTCGATTTTTCCACCGTAAACAGACTCGCGAAGGATGCTGCGAATTGCATCCCACGGAATGGCGGCGGGATCGACGTTCGCCTTGCCCTTCGCCGCGACGGCGAGCCAGGAGTCGATGGTGCCGAGGGCAGCTTCCTGGTCCGAATCGTTGAATTCGTAGGCCTTGCTCCATCCAAGCGGGACGTATCGTAGGCGCTCTTGAACGACTGCATGGAACCAAGCAAGCAAGAAGTAGAGTCGCGTCTTCTCTGCGGGCCCCGTCGCGAGGCGGGCAGGCGAAATGGTGCGAAGGGACTCAAGGATGTTTGCTCGGATACCGGGCGGAGGCTCGTTCATCACAACACGACCTTGGCGAAGAATGTTGACCGGGATCGAGGGGCTGGTTTCCATCGTGAGGAAGAGGCGGAAGGCGCGGTTCGGGTTGAGGCTCTGAAGACGCTTCTCGAGCTGGCTGAGCCACGACGGGGCGAGGTGGACATTCTTGAGTAAAACCCAATTTCCAGTTCTTGAAGCGGCTGCAATCGCTTGATCTGCGAGCGCGAATCCTTCTTGAGATCCCATTGCGACCGAGACGCACTTTGCCTTCGTCGCAGCGACAAGGTTGTCAACGCGGTAGCTTGCGTCGTAGCCGGGCACGGAACAGAGGCAGACTGGCGAAGCCGCTTCCAGCTCGTTTGCGACCATGTCACCGAGTTCGTAAGTTGCTTCCGGGAGGAGGTCGCGACCGAAGACAACAGTCACGAAGGCGCCGAGTGCCTGGAGGAGCCTGTCAGGTCGAAGGCACTTGATGATGAGAACGCGTCGAAGTGCCGTCGAAAGTGCTGGCAGTCCCAAGTGAATGTGAGAATGAGCCTCAGAGAAGGGAAAGGAAAAAAGCGACTCACGCGAAAGGTTGGTCCATACATCGGGCACTGCTGTCTCTGGACTGTTCGAGACCAGGAACTCGGTCCACTCGCTTTCATGCTCAGCAAGATGGGTGCGGACATCCTTGAAGCAGGCAAGTCGACCGAACGCTTGCAATCTGGAGGTTTGGTTTGCGTCGAGAATGGAGGAAGCGACTGGCGCGGCATCAACGACGGCGCCGTCTCCGCCTTCCAAAAGGAAATTGAATTCAATTTCATTGAAATCGCTCTCGCTACCGTGTAGCTTCACTTGAGCGAGGAGGACGGCGAGGGTGAGGTGGTCCGAATGAAGGAGTGCGCGCGACGTCCTCTTGAAGGCATGGAGGAAAAGGTCGCGAATGAGGATAGCCAGGCGACGCTGAGGGTCGGAAACGTCCTTGAGCGCTGGGTTGTGAAGAAGAACAAAGTCGAAGATGTCGAGGAAGAATCGAAGCGAGAACTGGTAGAAGTGGTGAAGAAGGTACAGCTCGTCGAGGACGAAGAAAATCGAGCTGCATGCCTGAGCGAGGGGCAGGTACTCCTTCGTGACGTGTTCCACCTCAGCCATAACGATATCGGTTTCTTCGACTTTGCGAGTAACATCAGCAGCCTCGCGCTTGAGGGTTTCGAGCGTCTCGATGACCCTGGAAATCGGGTCAGCAGAAGCTCAGAAAATACAGCAGAAGAAGCGCACTTGTCGTCGTCGAGAATGTTTCCGGAAGATTCGTTCAATGCAGAGAGCAGGCTCTTTTCGAGGAAGTGAAGGCGGGCACGGAACTCTCCTTGAAGGCGCAAAAGGTCGGATCGCTTTCGATCTGTGTCGGGACGTTCCACGCGAAGGACATGATTGAGCGATTGAGCTTGGAGACTGGCCCGAGTAATCTGGTGAGAAAATTCGAATGAGTATCGCATCCTGAAAGCGCCAGAGGAAAGGCTGGAGTTACCGAGAAGTTGACCATGGTGACTCGCGAGTTGAGGTCTGCAGGGAACTCGACCGATGGATCACGAGTCGAGAGGAACATGCTGATATCGACGAAAGTTCTCATCAGTACCTGCGACTGAAAACGTGACACAGGAACTCACGTAAACGCGGGTGAGAAATCGATGTCTTGGTTTCCCAGCCTGATGAGCACACGACCTCCGGCACGGCGAAGCTCCTTGTTCAAGACGGCGTTGAGAATCGGGTCGAGATGCTCGACATCCTGGATGAGGAGTGGGGTACCGAATCGAAGCGCGCTTTCGAGGTTCTTGAGGAAGGCCTCGTCCAGGAAAGACGTGACCGAAATCTTTCTGTCCTTGTACTCGTTTAGGAGGAATGTCGTAGCCTGGCCTGAGGGATCAATGATAAGCGGGTACCGGTCGAAACGCTTGAGCATAATGGCATTCTCGGTGCAGAGGTCGTCCGCAGGGAGCCCGCGCGTTTGCCAGGAGAGGCGGTCGTCGGCGGTGGAAAGATACTCGGAGAGGGAGAGTTCTGGCTTGTACTTGATGCCAGCATCGGCGAGGTGGTTGCTCCATCCTTGCCACATGGATTCTCGGTACTGCTGATCGAAGTATCCGCCATAGGCGAGGAAGGCGGACGACAGAAGGACGTCTCCCGCCACCGTACTCATCTGCGCCTCGAACGTCTTGCTGCCGGCTTCCCACCTGGTTTTCTCGGACCCAAGACTGTCGAGGAGAGTTATCGATCGATCGACTCGCTTCTGTACTCTTTCCATCTCGCCCTTGATTGCCTGGACCTCACTAATGAGCAAGGCGTACTCGTCTTTGTACGATGCGATACGACTTTCGAGCTCAGCAATCATCGTGATTATCGTTCCCGCCTGATCTTGAGTCGTGCTTGCCTGATCCTCAAGGCTTTGAACCTCATTCCGAAGAGGGCCGACCTTGTCGAGGATGTCGGAGAACTTGACTTGGGCGATTACCCACTTGCAGAGGGGGCCGCACGCTTTGGAAGCACGATTGACGGTCTCGAAGTTGAACGAAGGCCTCGATAAGTACTCGTGCTTCATCTTCTCGCGAAGTTGACGAGTCATCGACTTGTGAGTGTCGAAGTTGACAATGCTGGTGATGAAGTCGTCCCGTCGAATGATGCTCTGGACCGTCTTCCAGCTTTCGATCTTGTGACCGAGTGCGGTGCAAACAGACTCCATCGCCAGCTTGACAGCCTCGGGAGGGTTCGACATGGATCGAACCTCGGTGAGGTGCTGCTTCTTGATGTTGCTGACCGCGGCCTGCGCCTCTTCAACGGCGGGCTCTGCATCTGCGAGCTCGCCCATGACCAGCGAGCGACGTTCGGCAATTTCCTTCTTTTGTGTCTCGAGAGCAGCTTGAATCTCGATCGAAGCAATTTTCTTGGTCTCGGCGTCCTGCTGATCCGCGACCATGCGCTTGAGTTTGTCGTTCGCGGCACCCTCCTTAGCGACGAGCTGAGTGCGCTTGACCGCCAAACTCTTGCGAAGCTCCTCAACTTGGACGACAGTCGTTCGGAGCTTGTCGAGGCCAACGTTGAGATGGCGCTGCTGCTCCTCGAGCTCGTCGCGCTTCTCGTTGAAAAGGCGGACGTACTGGTTAATGAAATCGAGGTAGTGGCGAGGTGTGACGTGATTGATACGACCTTGCCTTCGAGCAAGCTTCGCATTCGTTTCGTACATCGTGTTGTGAACGAAGACAAGGGCATTGATGACGGCTGCACGGTGGACTGGTGGAACGTCGAGCTGGCGGTAGGCGATTGGGAATGTCGCGGGAGGAACATAGCCAGCGACGTCGAGATCGAGGGTGTTGGTGAACTCCATACCAACCTGGTAGAAGGCCTGATCGGACCAATCACCGAACCAGTCGAGCACACATCGGTTGAAGAGGGCTGGCGAGGTCGCGGCGCGAGAGGCGAGGCCACCAGTCGGAGGGTTCATGGTGAAGACAACATGGAGGTTCCTCGCTACTTGCTGGGTGAACCATCGGTACAGCTCTTCAGGAGAATCGAGCATGAGGCCGTCACGTTGAGCACCCTCCTTGCAGGCCGTCATGAGGGCGGCGTGCTCATCGCCTTCGAAAAGTCCAGGAACCTCTGCGTTGGCGAGAAGAGTGTTCATACGCTCCAGGAAGCCAGAGTCGAGCACATTGGATTCGTCCATGATGAAAGCGATTTTCTCGCCCTTGCATCCTGAGCGGCGGAGGACAGTACGGAGGTCGTCGTCGAAGTCTTCTGCCGAGTACTTGTTGTGAACCTTGATCTGGAAAACGCTGAGGCCGTTCATCCAGGCGACGAAGCGAGAAAGTGTGGTCTAAATACTTCATCGATTAGCGGATACAAATCTTCCAATAAAGAGTGGCAGAGACTTACCTTTCCACTTCCGCTGACTCCAATGAGAAGGAGATGTCCTTGAACTTGGCGGAACACTCGGTCAATTCGGAGGACATGGTCGAGCACATCGTTGAAGAGAACGAGAGGAACGTCGAGTTCCTCTTCGTAGAATACGCGAAGACGAGCTTTGGTGTACTCGCGAAGTTGCTCGCGGTCGACGGGGACGTAGTTCTTCGACGTCCAATTGGAGTAAAGGATGGGCCGAGCGAGGGCTTCAGTCGAATTAATGGTGGGGAAGTGTGACATAGCCACCGCATCGATGTTTTCGTCAGTCCAGCGACGCTCCTCCTCCGTGACAAGTCGATCTTGGAAAAGACGAAGTGCCTCGTGCGCCCAGACGCGGACAAGGCCTTCGACGGAAAGCGAATCGAGGGGCCGGATCGCCTCGTATATACCTCGCATCCAGCGAGTGAGCTCTCGTGGACTGTAAACGTAGTGCGCCTGAGCGTCGGTGGTGAAGTGGCGTTGCGACGCCAGGTAGAATTCGACCATCGCGGCAGTAAGGGGTTCCGAGTAGGCGCGAAGAGTCGGCACAACCTTGAGCAAAGCCCTAGTAAAAGTGCCGTAGATTTGCTTGAGCGAAGTCTCGCCGGGGTAGTCGACCATGACGAGGGGGGCGTGGCGAAGGAAGCGGTGGCTGAGGGGGACACGGCCTGGGTCGGTAGGCGGATTGCAAGCCCCGACGAATTGGATCCTCTCGAGCTTGACCCAAGCTTTATCGGAAGTCCTCCAGTATCCACCGTGCTCCACGAGCTGCCTCATAAACGAGATGACCTTCTGCGTGCCGTACTTGTCGGTCGCGGGAAGGTTGATCTCGTCGCAGAAGAGTACGAGCCAGCGGCCGATCTGCACTGGGGCGAGAATGACGCCGTTGGGCGTCTTTCGATACTCGCAGTGCTGCTCGAACGTCTTGAGGATAAGTTCGGGGGTGGTTGCGCTAGAGAAGTTGAGGCCGATGACTTCGAGGTCGGGTAGCTTGCGAAGGGCGCTGAAAAGTGTCATCGTCTTTCCGGATCCCGGTGGACCACAAAGGAGGAGCGGACGGTGCTCCGAGAGCCACGAGTAAAGAACCTCTTCGTGTCGTGCGGTGTCCATCGTTGGGATAACGACGTCCGCCGACAAGACGGCGTGAGTCTCGATCTCGATCGTCGGTACCGAGTTCGACCAGGAGAGCCAGTCTCCAGTCTGCACCTGAACGTCGTAGTCGATGAGAGAGCCTCCGGGCCCGAGAGCTGGGAAGTCAAGGCCCGAGTTGTCGCGAAGGAAGTTTCCCATGAGAGCGCGAGTGTCGAGCTTTGAGTCGCCGGTGAACGCCCAAACGAGGCCCACGAGGAGCCGCTTAGTGACGTAAGATTCGACTTGTTCTGGTTGAAGAGGAAAGTCGGCGTGCTGAGCGTTGTACTCGATAATGTTGCGAATAGTCTTGTTGAGAAGGGAGAAGAGGGTTGTGACGGCACGGATGGCGGTGAAGTCCATGATGTGGTCGACCGTGGCAGCAAACTCGAGCGCCTTGGGGATGAGAGCATCCTCTTCGAAGAACTCCTCGAGTCTGGCGGCGATGACTCGTTGAGTGGCGAGGTTCGCAGGGATGTCGCCGTCGTCCGCACGCCGACTCGGGAGGTCCACCAGCGCATCCTCATCGGAGGCATCGAGGGCAACAGCTCGAATTGTGCTGAGGTAGTTGCGGTAGAGCATTGAGGGACTGACAGCGTCATCGCTGAACCAGACCATACCGCAACGACTGACTGTGGCGAGGGTGGCGTACTTGAGGGATTCGACTTCGAACATGATGCGGACGTTCGGAGGCAAGTTGAGGCGCTCTCCGTTCGGGAGCGTAAGGAGCTTGTTGTCGTCGAGTACGCTGATCAAGAGAGGTCAGTATCGCACGATGTCGAGGGAGAACATAATAAGCTCACCTGTTGAGATTCTCCACCCATTCGGGGTCGACGTCGCCGTCGAAAATGATCCAATGGCGCTTCGAGCTCTCAGAGCGAACGTCGTCGACGATCTTGCGGAGGATGTGAGTGAATAGACCATCGTTCCATTCGCGAGTTGTCGAGTCAAGTGTTCCGTAGAGCGCCTCCTTCGACATGGCCTTAGCGTCGATCACGTACGAAACTCCTTCGACGCCACTGAGTCGCTCGAGAGCCGCCAAAAGAACGCGCCAAGCCGAAGTCTTTCCAGTGGCTGATGGTCCGACCATCATCAAACCGTGCTGAATGTTTTGAATTTGGTAGAGCTGGACGACCTTCTGAAGCCAGACGGCGTCGGGAACAAGGTGACGTTCGGCGCAAACGGCGAGAATGTGCTCCTTGAGCTTCTCGAGGTTGACAGGTACATAGTCGATACCCGGGAAGACATCGGCGAGGAGGCTGGTAATACCAAGTCAGCAACTTGATTTACAAGGCATCAAACGGAAAAAGAAGCTTACCTTGTGAGGAGTGGAACGTCGTCCGCGACAAGCTTCGGCACAATAGTCTCCGTGACACTCTGGATGAGAATCTCTTGCTCGGACACAGTGACTTCCTCCGTCGTAGCAACTTGTTCGCCGGCTAAAGCGATTTGCAGAAGGCGCTCCCGCTTGAGGTGTCCGGCGCTAGTGAGCACCGACTTGAGCGCTCGAAGTCCAAAGTCGTAGTGAGGCTGCGACGAGAGCTGCTCGCTGCAGAGGTTGAAGAAGGGGACGATCTTGGAGGCGAGGCTTTCGGCAGTACGGAATCCTTGGGAGAAAAGCATGACTTGAGCGATTAGCTCTTGGTCGGGCCGGGTCATGGCGATGCTTCGGAAGAGCTTCTTGAGGTTGTCGGGAAGGTTGGAGCGACCAGCATAGCCAGGGTTCACTGCAACAAGCAAGTCAGTATCGACTAATATGACTTCAGCGAGCTACTCACTGGTAATGAAAATTCCGGTATCTTGGCTGATGCGAAGTTGGCGACCAACAAGCTCGATCTCGGCTGCAGGGTTGATGAGCCCAGCGCTGAGACCCAGCTGGATGCTCTGGATTTGCTGAGAGACTGCACTTAGCATACGCTCCTCGAGTCGATTGAACTCGTCGAAGCATCCCCAAGCGCCGACTTGGCAAAGTCCCACGAAGATGCGACCCATCGCTTGGAAGTCGAACGTCTCGTCGCAACAGAAGACGAGGACAAATCGACCCAGCTGAACACCAAGAGCTTTGACGGATTCGGTTTTGCCTGATGAATTTTCGCATGAGCAGAAGCGCAAAAAGTGTTGAAAGAAACAAAGACCTTACCAGTACCAGCAGGGCCAAAGGGAGAACCACCAAGTCGAGAATGGAGAGCTTGGGTGAGGGTGAGGTAGCATCGATCCGTAAGGGGAGTTTGAACGAGGCGATCCGGCACTCCAAGGTACTCGTAGCCGTAAGAGAATGAAGCACTGGCCATCTTGACATCGAGCTGCTCGAGAGGGTTCGCCTTCGAAAGATCGAGGTAAAACCTCATTTGGTAGAGCCAGTGGAAGTCGTTGGTCGATGAGACGCGATTCTGGATGAGAAGTCGAATGACATCTCGCTCGTGTACGAGTTCCGTGATGAGGTGCTCGCATTTACGACGTTGGATTGGGGCGAGCTCGGTAAGGACGGTGTCGGCCAGAACGTCCAAGCCGCGAAGTACGACGCTCAAAGGACCCTCGAGAGGTCGACGAGCGTCGAGAGCCGAGTCAACGAGGTTGGTCCAGCCAACCTGAACGGCGAGCACGACGAGTTGGGCGGGGTAGCGGTCGATCCAGACGAGGAATCGTTCGCTGTCGAGTCCTTCGGGGGCGTTGTAGAAGAGCTCGAGGTCGGCGTAAGCTCGAGCAAGGAGCTGAGCAAGGGAGACCTTCATCTCCGATTCGAGCTTTGTGAGCCACTCGTTGATCTTGGGATAGTCCTTGAGGATGACGGGAGTGGTGAATGGAACTTCCTCGCCTTCGCGCGACGCCATTCCTTCGATCCTCGTGAGGTCTTCGTCGAGGGCGATTGAGGACAAGCCCGCAAACATTTTCTTGAGGAACTTGCCAATGCGAACGATGTCCTTGCTGTTTCCGATGATCTCGAGGAGATCCTCGTCTCCAACAAAGTAGAATCGAGGGAAGGCCGAGCGTTCGCGTTCGAGGTACTCTCCGAGAGCTTTTTGGATTTTGGAGAGAAGGTCGGCAAGTCGTTCGAGACTCTTTTGTACGCCCTGGATGTTGAGGACGTCGAGGATGAAGGGGGACTTGAAGACCTTCTTCATGACCGTAAGGAACTCAGCGTTGATGTTGTTGAATCGCTGGCTCTCGACGGGAAGGAGGTGCTTGATGTCGGCGCTGCCGGAGAAGATTCCTTCGAGGTAGACCCATTGGCGCTGAACGTCGATCCAAACGTCGAAGAGAACGTGGATCCTGTTGAGCCGATCCTCCCACGACGACGCTTCCTCCTCGAAGACCTTGTAGTACGGCGAAAGCTTCATCGCAGTGAGCGAATTGAGATTCTCGCCGCACTTGGTGAAGAGGTCCTCCCAGCCACGAATGAGACGAGTCTTGTTCTGATAGTTGACGAGATCCAGCGTGTAGTTGGTCCAAGTCTCCTTGACTTGTTTCAAGAACTCCTCGAGCGCCATCTCGCCCTGCGCCTGCACGATGACCTCCTTGATGAGAGGTTCGTTCTTCTTGAGGTCGAGATCCCAGACTGATCCAAGAGTCATCGACGAAGGCGAGTACTGATTGCCGACTCGAAGCGCCTTGTAAAGCTGACGCCAATGACGTTCGCGAAGAGCCTCCGATTTGAGGTCTCCAATCAACGCGTTCGACTTGAGTTGCTGCCTCAGCGTCTCCTGCACAAACTCGAAAGCGGCGTATTGTCGCATTCGACTCGGCATCTCACGCGTAGTGCTGAGAAGGCCGTCGAGCTGCTGGCGAATCTTGCGAGGTTGGATGGATGACCAGAGGGTGTCGCGAAGTTCTGCAATCTGAGCCCACACTCCGGAAAGAGCGGTCCAGACAGCTTTCAGGTCCCGAATTTCCTCGAGGACGGGTTCGAGTCGATCGTCGCGAATGAGTTCGAGGTCGAGCGCCTCCTTCGCTCGTGAGACGCCGTCGTACTCCTCCTTGAGTCGATTGACTCGGCCTTCGAAAATGCCAATGGCCTGCATGGCAGTCTCAGCCTTGAGTGAGCCCTGAATAGGTTTGTTGGCCTCCCACTCGACGACGATTTCCTGAATGCGATTCTTGACAATCTTGTCCTCGGCGACGATTTTGAGCTGAAGTCCAGCAAGCTGCTCTTGGATCGATACATTCTTCCGACCAAGAATCTCGTTGAAGGCGCTCCATTCTCCCTCGACTTGATCGACGTAAAGCCAATCCTGAGGGAATTGATAGCGCTGCCGCTGAAGCGTCTGCTGTCCGCTTCCAAAGATCTCAATCTCAGGAGTCCACTTCTTGACTTTCCGCTTGAGGTCCTGGACGAAGGTGATGAAAGTGACGGTGGCGGCGGTAGACGAGCCCTCGATAGAGTGGTGCTCGAGGTCATGTCGAGCCTTGAGGATGGCGGCATGAGTCTCCTTCATCGTAATCGACAGCTTTGTACCGAATCGACCGAGAATGTCACGCTGCCAAGTATCGTACTTGGCATTGACCTTGCTCTGAACTTGCTCGTAATTGATGATCGCGACGCCGAAAGATCGCTGAGTTTCCGAGTTGTCGAACGTCGAGCGAGTTTTGCGGATTTCAAGGAGGAGCTGTTGCCAGGAGGAGAGGGAGTCGCCGAGTCGGTTGTAGACGTAGTCGGATTCGAGATCCCAAAGCGATTGGAATTGAAGCCATTTGTTAACGTAGGCTCCGATTTGGCGAAGCTTATCCTCGACGAGTGCGAAAGGTCGTTCGAGAGTGCCATCGGTGAATTGGCTGAGCTGGATTTCGCGAAACAAGACTAATCAAATTCTGCGCTCCAACACAAAGGAAGGGTTGAGAACTCACCAGCGACATGTAGTTCAAGTTCTCAGGCGCCGACGTCCTGATCTTGAGTCCAATCTCGTACCGCGAGCTTTGTATCCTGCTCAGGCCGCAAACGACGCCAAGCCATTGATGAAGGGTGCTGTACCAATTCGCTCTCGCCTGTTCGATAGGTGGGTCGAGGTAAATGACCTGATTCTGGATCCGAATCTCATGAACGAGCGTCTTGAGCTCCAGCACGCCTTCCAACCCGGCCTGCGTTTTCCAAAACCATCAGCTCCAATCCCCCAAATCCCAGTCTCCAGAAGAAAAAGAAGAAAACAAACGCACCTTAACTTCCTTCGCCGCCTTTTTCCTACTCGCGACATTCCCCAACTCCCTTTTTCCCTCTCCCTCTCTCCCAAACTCCTCACACCACCTCTCCACAACGGCCCTCAACCTCCCCAGCAAGACTTTCTCAATCTTCCCATCCAATTCCTTGACCCACATTTCCAAATTCGCATATCCCTCCAAATTAAGTCTATCGATAGTTTTTTGAATCAAATCGAGGAGAGAGGAAAATGCGAGAGGCGTATAGGCGCAAGTTGCTAATTCGTCGATGGTACGTGTGAGTTCGGTGTAGACGTCGATTAGGGAGTCGGTACGGTCTTGGAAGATTGATACTACTGAGGCGAATTCTTGGACGTAGATACCGTGCTTGCCGCTGGAGGTGGTGTCGAGGTTCGCGCCGGGGATGTAGGGGAGTTGATGACGAGAGTCGAAGGAGGAAACAAAGTGTTCCCAGCGGACGCTCATTCCTGTTGTGGACCCGCATCATCAGCACTCTATCCCCACGACAACAACAAGAGGAAAAAGAAGACTCACCCTTGGTAATCTGCAACTGAGCATCATTCCTAAACTCCGCCACAAGTTCCACGATCCCCGGATTTTTCCCCACCTTCGCCACTGTCTGACTATAAGTCCTAACCGTCTCCATCAAACTAACCGCATGAGGATAAACCCTCTTCGCATCTTTCGCCGGATTTGAAATAGTATGGGGTACCGCAAAACCCAACCACAACAAATTCCTCACCTCCTTGAACAAGGTGATAATCTGCGGATCAAAATTGACCGAAAGCTGTAATTGAGTTCCTCCACTCGCCAACCTCATTTTTGAAATCTCGAAAAGCCTCCCGGAAATCTGCATATTCCTTCGATTGATATCATGAAGCCAAGCTTCATAAATCGGTCTCGTATCCAACTTTCTCCTAAAGCTTTGACTCTCGCTTTGAAGTTTCCCTCCTTCGGCGTAGAGTTCCCAGCCTTTACCGAGAACGTCCTCGACTCGTTTCATATAGGCGAATAATTGTCGCTCGATTTGTTTAGCCCAGAGGATAGCGCCGGCGATAGGAGGGTGGTCGCGAAGTTGTGACATGTGGTAGGCTTCAGAATGTTGATACGATTGCTTGAATTTGTCGTGAAGAAGTCGAATGTCTTCTTTGACGGAATCGATGAGTTGCGATTGGTATTCGGCGATGGCGCCTATCGAATCCAATGCCCCATCTGCGGTCAGCAACCTTTTCTTCGATCAAACAAAAGTGAGAAAAAGAGACGGACCTCTAATCTTGGGTCGAACGAAAAGAGCATTGAATTTCGAAAAGACTCGAAACATCTCGTTCGCGTTTCGAGCGCTGCCGAGTCGATCACGAAGTCTTGAAATGATTTGATTCTCGACGCGAGCGACTCGCTCGTTGTAGCCAGTTTCGGCGGTGACCCAAATTTCGGTTCCCTCTGTGTATAACAAAACTTATCATCAGCCTAACGAAACTAATGGTCAGCTGAGAGTGAGGGCGTACCGGTAGAAACGTCGAGGACGTCGACGTTCTTGACGCTCTCATAAGCTTGTCGGACCTGCCCCATCCCGAGCCCGTCAATTCCATCTCACTTCACTTTTCTCCCACCTCTTCAAATAAAACTCACCTCAGCATCCATATCCAAATCCTTGACTCCACCAACTCTCTCCCCTCCCACTCCATTCCCATCTCCCACTCTCCTCGTCTCGACCCCCAGCGGTCCAACCATAACCTGCAACTGCCAATGTTGTTTCCTAAACCCTCTCAAATACATGACCCTCTCCTGCAGTCTCGCATGATCCGGATTAATTTTAATCGGCATAAACCTCTCACTCCTCTTCCTCGTTACCTCCCTCGCTACGTTCGTGAATTCTTTGACCGAGTCATCCCAGGCTTCGAATACGGCTTGAGCGAGTGAAAGGACTCGTTCGAAGGAGGGGTAGTCGAGGAAAGTTAGACGGTGGGAACCGAGGACTTTTAGGAGTTGGGAAGTGAGATCCCGGGAAATGGCTTCGACTAATGGGAGGGCTCGGCGGACGGGGTAGGGCCTAGTGGAGAAGGATTATATTAGTGGGAGAAGGAGGAGAGGAGGAGAGGAGGGAGAGATGATGTGGACGGACGGAAACTAGTTGGGAGCCGGTTACGATACCGCCGGCGCCGAGCAGGAGAGGAGGATTCTTGAGCGTGCGAAAGGCGGAGTGGATAGAGGGGAGGAGAGAAAGAAGTGGTAGGCCGACTTCGTAGTTTGGTCCATGACCTCCCGAGTCGGTTCCTTTCATACATAATTCATTAGTAAAATAAATTCACCAAAAAGCTCCCCAAAATCTCACCTTGAGCCACCACTACATCCGCCCCCAATTTCGCCGCCTCCAGCGCTTTCTCGACCGTAGGAACCATAATAAACACCTTCATTCTCTCACTTTCCTTCCGTCCATATTTGGATTCCAACTCTTTGATCCTCGAAACCCAGGAAGGTAAGTCGAGAGGTTCACCGAAAGCGAGCCAGATGGCGCGAGGACGTGAAGAGATGATGGTTTCGAGGAAAGGAAGAGCGAGGGAAGGGGTGCCGAATGAGGACTCGAGCTTCCATAGCATTAGTCCTATCCCGAATCTGGAATGGAACAATCGAGGGGATAAGTACTGAGCTGGGTTGAGGTTGAACGTTGAGGGATAGGTAGACGAACGGTAATGGGTCATCGTTTTTCAGCCCCAGCTCCTTCCTCGCGATATCAATCTCATTAACAAGATGAGAAAGAGGAGAAGCACCCTGTCGATATTAAAAGGAGAATGAGAATCGGGCGAAAGGGAGTGTTTGCTCGGCAACTTACTGCAGCGATGAAGCCGAATCCTCCGCCTTTAGTTACTGCTGCACAGAGACTGCCTCCGCTGGCACCTGCCATTGGTGGGAGGACTACCGGGATTCGAACGTTGAATGCGCGAGTGAAGGCTGTTTGCATTTTGAAGGAGTGAATGGGAGGAAGGAAAGAGGGAACAAGTAGGGCCGGCGCGCGGATGACAGCGCGCGTCGTCATTTACAATTCGTTCACAATTTCTCTTTCCATCCTTTTTCAACTTGAATCCTAACCTTGAGCTAATTCAAGAATTACGTCCCAAAGTCGGGTAAATCATCGCCAAACGCGCGAGAAACCGTCTCCCTCGGCTCCTCTTCCGGTGCCCTCCCAAAATACGCGCGATCTCCCCGCGTTCCCTTCCTTCCTTCCCCCAAAAACCTCATCATCAAAATGGTTCACTCTCTACTCGAGAACCAAAACCTTCTCGGAGCAGGATTAGCACTCTTGATTCTCATCGTCGCTTTCGTCGTTCTTCAACCCAGTGAGTCGCGCTGGGGATGGGACGGAAGATGAGCCGCGAGGATTGATGCTCATCTTGACTTCCTTTGTGTTTCTTGCGGGTAACTCAGAAGCAAAGGTTGCACTTGATCCTGTCAATTGGAGAAAGTACAAGTTGTCAGAGAAGATTGTCATCTCTCCAAACACAGCAATGTGAGTACTTTGACCGCTCGCTCCTCCGTTGGGATTGGGGTACTCACCAATCTCTTCTTCATCGCGCCGCTCCTTCCCCTCTCCCAATCCGAATCATGTGCGACACGTAGCTACCGATTTGCGCTCCCAGCTGGATCAGTACTTGGACTTCCCATCGGACAACACGTTTCAGTCTCTGCTACTATTGGCGGGAAATTGATTCAGAGGTCATACACTCCTACTAGCTCAGATGATGACAAAGGATTCTTCGACCTTTTGATCAAGGTTCGTTTCCCTTCTTCCACGCCTTCTCACCCTTGTGTGTGGCAGAGGTTGAAAGACAGACGGGCGAGCTGACCCGTCTTGAATCTCATGCGCGCAGAGCTACCCCACTGGAAACATCTCGAAATACTTTGGAGAACTCAAGGTTGGTGATTTGGTGGATGTTAAGGGACCAAAGGGACAGATGAAGTACTCTCCCGATCTCGCGAGGTCTATCGGAATGATTGCTGGAGGTACCGGAATTACTCCCATGCTCGTTCGTCTTCCTCCATCCCCTCTCTCTCCCCCCATTCCTCGCACGTTCCTACCCCTTCCCATGAAAAACGGCTAACTCCACCATCCACCTCAGCAAATCATCCGAGCAGCTCTCAAAAACCCCCTCGACACCACCACCCTCTCCCTAATCTACGCCAATGTCACTCCCTCCGACATCCTCCTCAAAGCAGAACTCGACACCCTCGCAGCCGAGCACCCAATCCGATTCCAGGTCTACTACGTTCTCAACAACCCTCCTGAGAAATGGGATGGTGGAGTTGGATTTGTAAACACTGCTATGATTAAAGAGAGATTGCCCGCTCCGGCACCGGATTCCAAGATCGTTCTTTGTGGTGAGTCCTCATTGAATTTCAAGAATTTCGGGGAAGGGATAGCTGATGTTTTTTTGGATGGGGAATAGGTCCACCACCAATGATGGCGGCGATGAAGAAGAGTCTTGCGGAATTGGAATTTGAGGCACCGAGGACTATCTCGAAGCTTGCGGACCAGGTCTTTTTGTTTTAAATTACATAGGAAAGACACGGACGGAAGAAGAGAAGATCAATCGTGTGCCGTGATCTGCCGCGTCGTTGCGCCCGCCTGGAAATTGTAGATTCACTGGGGTGCAAAGAAATACGTGAGCCCTCCCAGGACCATCTTCTTGAGCCTATTCGGAACTACCACGGAGGTTTAGCTATAAATTTACAGGGCATCCCGCATCCTGCGTGGTCGTGTCCAGCCGCCGAAGCCAGGATCCGACACCGTCTCGCACATGCATGACCCCTCAAGGCTACTTAAAGGCAAGACAAATGGATGTTCAAACAACAGAAGCTACAGACCGGAGCGTTTGATTCCCCTACTCGATACCTAGCTCGCATTCCCCCAGATCTTCGGACGTCAAAGTGGCATGCCAGTACCTGCTTGAAAGCGACGACTACAAGCCTCCCCAAGTTCTCTTCCTAAACTCTAGTAAAATTGACGCCTCTCAATGAAATCACTCTTCAGCGGACAAAGAGGAAATCATCCCGCCCAGCACGAGATTGGCTACTTCGCGGATTCGGGACTGGACGTCACAACGTTCGCGACCGCCTTTCGGGCCCTCGACGCTTCATTCGGCCATCTCTACAGGCTGTTGCATCGTAGACTACCCGTATGCTAGAACAGTATTGGGCAGAAGAAGCTCTGAAGGTCAACTAGGTCAGGAAAGCGCAATCGCTTAGTAAGTAGGCCCCTCTCCGAGACACAGCATCGCCGCCTCTGTGGCTAAGTGGTTACAGCATCGCACTTGTAGATACTACGACATGCGAAGATCGTGAGTTCAATCCTCACCAGAGGCCGTACCTTTTTATCGCGGCGTACTGCTTCTGGAGCAGCAGGAGGTGGAACCATCGGCTGTTTGGTGAGGTGTTGGACTGGCGCTGGGTGGCCAGGTGTGGGTACAAAATTGCATCAGAATTGCATCAGCACTTCACGTCTTCCTCCATAGACAGGTTTTAAAGTTTGTATCCTTGCGTCTGCTTTGCCTACTTCCAGAATCGTCGGCCTTCCGTACGCCTCGTCGGTCAAAGAAAGTTATAGATAACGAGGCGCGACCAGTCCCGCTCTTCGCAGGTAGCAAACCTGAGCCCCATTTGAGCGAACTTAGACGCCCGATTAGCTCGTAGCCAGCTCAAATGAAAAGAAAGAGGATCCCGAGATTGACCTGCAAGCTTCCCGACTCCGTCGCCTCTCGCATTCTTTCGCAGCGCCATTCTCCAGTTCACCCCACACACACAATCCACATTTTCAAAAAGATTTTTGAGGCCTGAGGGATTTGAACCCTCGCCCTTTCGGACCAGCGTGTACGACCCTGTCAACAACATAAGCAGTGTTTGAAGGATTCACACCTTAAGCTGGCGCCTTAGACCGCTCGGCCAAAGCCCCATCTGATGTGAGATGGGTTAGTCACATCCACATAGATCCTTTCCTCGTCTCTCGTGATGCAAATCTAGCCGGAAGAAGTGTTGTGGACTTGGGATTCTCCTCTGACGTTTACTGGATGGAGCGTCGCAGGGCCTCGACGAAGCGCAAGGGAGGCCTGCGAAGCGTGGGATTGATTTCTCTATTCATTCCTTTTCGACTCATTCATGTAAGGTTTCAATTCTAACTGAGCCGCAAATCCTGCCTATCGAGACCCAATACCAAGAATTCGAAAGTCGTGACCTTCCGTGCTGCTCTCCGCCAAAATTTCGCACGTGAGCGTGCTGTCAGAATAGTAAATCAGCACACGACCAGATACTCATTCAAAAAAAACTGACTGATCCCCCTCGGCTAAATTCTCCTCCAACATATGCCATAACGAATAACCAACATCTCCGTTCCAATACGCATCCACAACTTTCCCTCCATCCCGTGAGTCGTCGACCCAGCATAACGCCCTGCCAGGTTTCACGTCATTTTTCTCGCCACTGACTGTCCAGACAAAGATTCCGATCGAGACCCCGCTAAAAGGAAGCACGATTTGTGAACCGACTTCGAACGAGGCGACGGCTGCTTTTCCATTCCATCGAGTTATTTGCCACGCAGGCGATGTCGACGGTGGTAGTTGAAGTGGGTGCCATTTTGAGCCGAAAAGAGAGCAGGTGTGGCTGGTCATATGAGCGTGCGATTCGGGAAGCCACTGGATTTTTCTTGATCATTGATGAGTGTCGCGCCGATGAGCGAAGGGAAAGACTGACCTTGGTCCAGAGGTACTGGTCGGGAATAGAGTCCAAGATCTCTTCTCCAGGCCATAGGGAATCTTTCGGAAGCGAGGGTTGAGCTTCCTGGTCTTTTGTGTTGCAAACTTGCTCGCGGAAATAGAGCGCGAGCATGTCACCGAGAATGCGATGTTGCACGTAGCCAATGTGTCGCTGGAGAGGAAGCCTATCTCAGGGAAATGGAAAATCTACGCGTCGGTATAAAGACTCACAGTATTGAAACCTCCGCCCTCATTCTCGAAGAGGTCACCTACGAGATCAGGGTGCAGAAGGATATGAGGGAGCATGAAATTTTTCAGCCTGCGAGGTTTTCGGAAAATCAGTCACTGGGGTCGTCGGAGCGAACGGGAAGGTCCCGTACCCAATCATTGGTATATCGAAGTAGGAGGACATTGTCAAAGCTGACGGAGTGCCTTCTTGGAGGTCGTCAAACTGCATAGAATATACACTTATTCTGACGACCGCGGGATGTTGCGGAAGCTGAAGAAGGCCACGATACAGTGCATCGTCGTGATGATAGGTAGATTCTTGGCTGCGAGGAGACATAGGTCAGTGGAATTAATCCTGCGGAATTCGACCGTGCAAAACTCACTTGGGCTACAAAATTATGATCATATTTAGCAAGCTTTCGACACTGAATGGAATCCGCGAAGGCTCACATTGTTGATGTCAAGCTCAACTAGGTACAGGTCTGAAGTTGGTGGAACTTGCTCTTCAAAGCAGTAGGAAAAGAATTCACCTGTTGAAATATCCTGTTCAGCCTCGAGTTGACCAGATCTCCACGAGCCAAGACAAGACTGACTGCCCATCCCAGGATAGGATCCATCATAAATAGTCGTATTCGGGAACAGCTTGATCCAATCGTTGGTGAAGACTTCATGCCACTTTAGCTCGCCAGGCGGGACACCATGTCCAGCCGTCACAGATCCCCCAATGAGGCTGATCGAAATCCTTTCTCCTCGCAACGCCTTTTCAATAACCCTCCGCACACGATATCCCGAGCCTTCGTACATCCTACTGAGTCGAACATTGTCTCCGCCGTACCTGCACAGTGGGTCTTTGGGGTCGAGGCGACAAGTATCGCAGGTCGCCGGAGGCGATGCTTTGTAGAAGGGGAGTTTCAAGTTGGAGGTGACGGAAGTCAAGTCGAAGGAAGGCAGGTGGATGTTCATGTTTTGGTGAGCTTTTGTCGCGTAGAGTATACTGATTAATGTAAGGGTGCTGATGATAAGGAATAACCTGAGCGGTCGTCGAGGGGACAGGAAAGAAAGACTGTCGTCGCGCGTCGTAGCGCCAGGATTCGACTGGATCTGCAGCGATGTGTGAGGTAGGTGTGCTTGAAGAGATGAGCGACGGCGAAGAAAGCTTGCAGTCTCTAGTGGTGGGGAGGTTGGCGTCGGACTACCGGTGAATGTGGCAAACTGGAACGTCTGGGTGTCGTCCCCACTTGGAGCGTTTGGTGGCTCATGAGCTTCGTGAAGCTCCTCCTGGCGGTTCGGGTCGTTGTCGGAGCTTGGAAGGACGGTATAGGCGGCCGTCATAGCAGAAGTGGGATTGCACCAGATTGTGCGGAGCAACGGGCAACGTAGAGCGACTGGCAGCCTAGCGGAGCGCTAAGATCGTTGTGTTGAGTAGAAGGGACGGTCGAGTAGAATAGGAGGGAGAGTTAACAAGGCTGAAGTCGGACCATAGTGTGCTGTGGAGGGGGTCTGTGAGCTTCATTGCATCCGCTGTTGGTGTGAGGGAAGTGTGTGGCTTGTCTTAGGTTGCCTTCCGCGCGGATCCCGCAGCCTTAAGTAATCTTCACTGACACTCACATCAGCTCACATCCCCAAATAATGAACCTGCCATAGGCTTTTCCCCCCATTCTTTCTCGGAATCTCGAATTGTTTTGCCGAGTGCGGTGAATGAAGGAGGGTTGGTGAAGAAGAGATGGTGAAGATGGCGATGGGTAGGGTACGATTTGGTGAAGTTGGGCCAAAGAACGGACGATTTGGAGGTACAGTGGAGTCGGAAGGATCAGTAAAAGAGAAACTGGCACGGTGAAGATGTCAGGATTGGGTTATGAACAGCGAGTCCTCCGCGTGCCCAAAAAGTCGCTATGATGAAACTAGGAAAAGAATTATTACACAACAATTTCCGCAAAACATATGCCTAGCACTTCAATAAAGTTTTGTGAAAGGCATCTCAGGTGTTGGTTGAAGCCTGCGAGAGTCGAAGTCAGCTTCAAAGCGAAAGACAAGCGCGAGGATGAAACTCACCAATTTTTCTCGTCCCATTCGGTTTCGCCGTCAATGAGGTGGAACTGCACAGAGTTCAAGACGCGACTTCAATCCCACGACTTTCGAAGCTTATCTCAAATGTGACGACTCACTGTGTAGATGAAACGAGATTTTTGTGAGAAGTTCTTCTCGCTCCGGTGGACCACAGATCCGTGAATCAAAACCAAATCTTATCACGCGAGAGAATGTTCAGCAGACCTTCACGAAATCGCGTTTCTGGAAGCTCACCTCCGACTTTACATTCCGCCACTCTCCAATCAACGCCTTCCGCATCCCAATCCTTATCATTCACAACACCTGGAATGGGCTTTATAGCCGTTCCACCACCTCGCACTCGCTCCAACCTTTTGCTGATCGGATTGTGTTTATGTGATCCAGGCACGAACGAGAGGCATCCATTTTCAGGAGTACAGTCCTCGAGGGCGGCCCAGAGACCGACGGCGGAAAGAGGGTTGGTGTAGAGAAAAGTGGAGTCGTCATGAGAGTTTACGGCGCCTCCAACTTCTTTTTGTTTACAGATCACCTGTAAGTAGATTATCAGCGGAGCAAACTTCAGGGACAAAAAAAGCAAAACGCACCATGGACTGGATTACTCGAGGATCTCGATGAAGGTCGAGTTCGCGAACTAGGTTTTTGATATCGGGGTTTTCGAGGGTGAAAGTGCGGAAAGCTGGATCCAGCTCGTGTAAAGCGTGTCCGATTTTATTTCTGAACAAAAAGTGAATTGATAAGCTACGCCTTCGCTTGGATGCAAGCCCTGCCGACTCACACCGCGAGTTCCTTCGGTCGGTTCAGCTTTCCATCGGTAAACGCATCTCCCTCAAAGAAGAATCGAATCTAGATGTATTCAATCAGCTCCAGGCTACTTCGAACGTCTCTGCGCTTAGCCTGTGTCCCGCAACGCACCTTGTCGCCACTCTCAAGGAAGTACTGATCCCCAACATGCCTCTTCTCCGCTGACGTTGCGAAAACAGTCATTGGATGACCATCCAGACTGAACTCGTTCAGCAGGATCTTTGCTCTACGAAAGCAGCGGAGCTAACGTGAGCATGGGCTCGAAGCGGCTGGCGGTATCACAAAGATGGATAAACGTACCGGTCGAGAAGTTTTCCCGCTGTTTCCAACGTGAAGAAGTTCCGCAAGACGAGGTAGCCATCCTCTTCGAACTGTGTTCAATCGAGGTGGTCAGTAAGTGGGGCCGCGCGATTGGGCAACTTGGAGTGCGCACTTGAGTCTTTTGAGCGGGGCTGAGATGGAAGGCTGGTGGAGGTTGACTTATTGACATGATGCTGGCAGGTTAGAGTTGGTTGCGGGAGGGAGTAACACCCAGCTGACCTGATAGCAGGCGGACTGCTGAATTTGGGTGGGGCTGATCCTGCCGGAGTCAAAAAAAGGAGCTGGCCCCGGGCTGTCTGGCTGATCACGCTGTCCAGAAATCCCTGCTTGCTACTGCTTTATATATAAATTGATGGCGCCATGTACACTCGGAAAAAAGCGTATCTTACTCTTGACCTTGGGGTGTAATGCTCGAGTCATTCTCGCCGGTGCGAGGCCGCAAATCAACCACGCGGTCCGGACTTGTCTCTAGCGGAGATTGGACGCATTCACGCTCTTGACCCTGTAAGTCACGAGAAGGATGGTAGCTGCAGCTGTATGTGGAAATGACTGGGGCATGGTGCGTCTCCTTCACCTGGCATCCAGAGCTCCACTGAACCAAGTCCGACGCAGGCCGCCATCTCCAACTGCCGATCATTCGACTTTACGCTGCGTTTTGAGTTCTAGTGAGATAAATCAGATTTGGCCTCTGCTCATATGCTTATCTACCAATTACAGCGTCCTATCGCTCGTCCCATCCATTCTCTTCATTGTCGGTGGCCTCGCGAGCCTGCCTCGACTACTGAGGTCTCCACAACTTCTCCCATCTCTCAAAAACTCGTCAAAAGGTGCTCTCACTCTACTCGCTATAAAGTTGAGTGTATCCGGAGCACTTGTTGCTACACACCTCGCTATCATCGTGACCTGGACGCGACTCGGGAGCACATCAGGCCACGATACTATGGCCGGCACTGTAGCTATTGTTTTCGCTTTCCTAGCATCGGTAATAACTTTTCATTCCAGTAAGAAGGTTAGCGCAACCTAATTAATTGCTCCCAGATTGTTGCTCTCGCCCTCTCTGTCGCCGAGCATCAACACGCCTGGCGGTCTTCCTTCATTCTTCCATTTTTCCTTCTCTCCACAATTATCTGTGATATCGTCCGAGCACGAACTTTCGTGGACACTGGCTTTCTTCATGGTCGGGACCACGGCGCCTTTTTCGACGCTTTCGCAGCCTCGCTGGCGGCCCGGGTGTTGTCATTTACCGTCGAGAATGTGGAGAAGGGCTTCATTTTTGAAGAAAACAGAGTGCTGGTGCGCCTATTTCTCCCTTAACTGAACTTCCAAGAACGAGTGTAAAGACTGATTTTGTTCCCCCTTAGAATCTTTCCCCCGAAACCACCGCTTCCTTCTTCTCCCGTCTCTTCTTCGCATGTAAGTAATCTTGCTCTTATTTTCTCTCAAAGTAAAAATCTTACCAAAATCCGAAAACCCAGGGAACCTACCTCTACTTCTCTTCGGAGCTCGCAACAAGCTCACTCTCACGAATCTTCCCAGTATCTCCGCCGACCTCTCATCACTTCAACTTTATCAAGAAGGAATCACGACCTTCGACACCGAGGTCTCTCGAGGATCAAAACATCCACTCGTCTGGACCTTTTGCAAAGCGTTTCCGTCCGCCGTGTTCGCCCCGCTGATTCCTTGTGTCGTTTGCTGTAAAAATGACCTGAAGTCTAGCTCAGATATCGAATCTTGCTGACGCGATTGTTCATCAGCTCTCGCCGGAATAACGCAGCCCCTTATGATCAACCAGATGGTTGGGTTCATCTCTTCTTACTCGACTCCTTCACCCCAGCCTGCCGTCCACGGCTGGGCTCTCGCCGTCGCCTTCCTCCTCGTTGGACTGGTGTACACGTTCTCGCTGGGGCTTTGGAATCTGGCGTTGAATCAGGGGACCACAGAACTAAGATCATTCATGGTAGGTCCAACTTTGCTTCTGTCGAAGTATGAATCTCCCGCTCAGTTCAATGCCCTCGCAGCTCGAAGCGATTTATAGGAAAGCAACCCGAATACATGTCGAGGAGGTCACACGCTCTGTTGGGGTTGGAAAGGCGTCAAACCTTATGTCTGTTGACACTGAGCGGATTTTGGAACGCAGTGAGTTTATCGTCCACTTTTAGCGAGGCCCATGCCCCGCCTTTGCCTTTGATCCGCTAAAGGACCCTCAATTCCGACAGTAAAAAACGTATACGAGATTCTAAACGCCACGATTACTGTAGCGCTAGGTTTCTTCATCCTATATCAGCAAGTTGGAGTTGCCTTCGTCGCGTGTATCATCGCCGTTGTGATGATAACGGTCGGTACGCCATACTTTGCGGTGAAGGTGCGCTTTGATGTTTCGGAAAGTTTTGCGGAACCTTGTCTAACATCACCTGAGTGCAGCTGGGCCCACTTCAAGCATCTTGGAGTGCCGCCACCGATGCAAGGACGTTGCTTACCAGTTCCGTCCTACGGCAAATCAAGACGGTCAAACTCTCTGCCCTTGAGACCCCACTGTATCACAAGATTGTGGCAGCACGAGAGAAGGAACTCCAAGCCCTGAAGCAATTTTGGTATCAGCTTACTTGGGTTGTATCTTCCACGAAGTACGCCACACTTTCCCCTTGATGCTTATACTCTGATGGAGTAATCTCCATTCTCAACAGCTTTTGCTCCAACCTTCAATCGCTTCTAACAATCGGAACTTACGCCATCATCAGCATTGTCAACCCCTCCGCTCCTCTCCTCACCTCCGCCAGACTCTTCACCACCGTCGCCGTCCTCAACTTGATTGCTTCACCTTTACTAAGTTTGGGGCAATCATACGGAAATATTGTCGCAGCGTTTGCAAGTATCAAACGCATCGAGGTGAACTTCATCCTTGTACTTTGTCAAATGAGACAGCCTGACGAGAAATTTTGCAGGGCTTCCTTCTCGAGCGCGAAGCTCCACCCAGACAAACTCCGGGCTCCAATGTTGACATAAATTTTGCTGACGCCACTTTCGGAATCAAAGATGAACTTCTTCTCAGCAACATCTCCGCCACCATCAGGCATAAACAGCGAACGTTCGTGATCGGTCGCGTAGGCTGTAAGTGATACTCTTGGAGAAGCTCTCGTCTCTAGGACATCGGACTGACATTATTTTTTTGCCAGGCGGGAAATCGACGTTTTTAAACGCAGCCCTTGGAGAAGTCGACCTCATCTCGGGCACTCTCATCCTTCCATCAGCGCGAACGGGATATTGCTCGCAAGACCCATGGCTTCGCGCAGAGTCTATTCGATCCGCCGTAGTCTTTTTGTCAGACTATGATGAAGGGTGGTATATTGAGGTCCTCCGAGCCGTTGCCCTGGACGTCGATCTCAAGGTCAGAAGCCTTCCTGAGTCACATAGGCGTGAGATTTCGAGCTACTACTTTTGTATCAGATTATCACAGGCGGTGACAAGGCCTTGTGCAGCCACTTATCGGGTGGTCAGAAGCAGAGAGTTGTGCGTACCTTCCTTGAACGCAGCCGTCTAGTCCATGACTGACTCTCACTTTTGCAGGCTCTGGCTCGCGCCATCTATGCTCGCACCGAACGCCTCATCCTGGACGACGTGTTTTCGGCTCTGGATGCATCCACTTCGGATCATGTATTCTCCGCTTTATTCGACGAGGAGACGGGCCTCCTCAAAGGTCGTACCGTGCTAATTGCCACCAATGACCGTGAGTTTACATCAGTGTGATACAATCCTTCCGCTCACGCTGGGACACAATTTAGTTCAAAGGCTCCAACTCTCTCACCACATAATTATGCTTCACAAAGGCAAAATTGTTGAGCAGGGAAGCTTTACAGATCTCCTTGCAGCTAATGGACCGACTTCTCGCCTCGTAGAGGAGTTTGCATCAGAAGAACGAAAGGTGCTCAAGAAAACTCAGGACGACTCAGATCAAAAGCCAGAAAGTCTCAAATCAGACGAGGCGAGTGAGGTCAACCCTATGGACGACGAAGGCGCAAGAGGTGGCATCAAATTAGCAGCCTACAAAGCTTACGGTCGAGCGGTGGGCCGTTGGACGCTCGTCATTTATATCTTCTTTGTTGTGATTTCCGGATCGACTTCGGTGGTGACTCAGATTTATCTGTCCTTCTGGTCGAGTGCCATGGACAAGAATGCGAGGAGTGGCTTGGTGAGCTATCTGGGTGGCTATGTGAGTCCGTCATACCTCGAAAGGCACATTCAAATATTCAATACTTTTCGACTTCAGATTGGGATTGAGCTTGCCAGCTTGGGCATTTTTATCATCTGGTTTTTACATGCGGGAACCGTCGCCGGGCTTTCGGCGTCTCGGGGCCTACACAACAACCTTATCAGAGGTGTTCTCGCGTGAGTTACTTTGTGCGAGCCCTCGGATCAATCTGATTATTAGTCCCACAACCAGGGCGTCAGCTTCGGCTTTGGAAGGACTCGGAGTTGGCAAGGTGTGTCCACGCATGTCCAACTCAAAAAGGCTACCCATACTGAAAATCAATTTTCAGGTCCTCAACAGGTTCAACTCGGATATGAGTTTAATTGACGACGATCTGGCCAGCGCTTTGCTGAATCTGACTGGGTTAGCTGAAACTATTCAGACGACGCCTTCGATACGAGCCCTGACTCTCTCTCGCAGCAACACAGCTGGTATCATCGGTACAGCTATTGGTGAGCCTCTTACGCTTTCTTTTTCTGCTCCTTAATAAGTTCGCTGACCCGAGAGTCAAGTCGTGATTGTGGCTGCTCCTTACGTCGGGATCGTTATCGCTGGTGAGCTGACTCCGATCGACATATAAGCATACCGTGGTGGCTCAAAATTGCCGCTCTAGGCGTCATTGTCGTCTTCTACTTCATCCAGCGATTTTACACTCGCACTTCGCAGCAATTAAGGCGTCTGGATCTGGGAAGTCGAAGCCCGCTTTACGCGCTGATCAACGACACGTACGCTGCACATCAGTTGTTTGAACTGTCCATTCACTACTATGAATCACTCAAAGGATGTAACCTTGCAGCGTTGATACAAATGGGATACAAACTATTCGCGCCTTCGGTGGGGTCGAGTTCTTCGTGAGCCAAAACACTGTGCGCACGCAACGCTCGCAGAAACCTTACTGTGGGAACTGTTTCTTATTGTTACATATCATATTTCGTGCTGATGCTTTCCTGTTACGTTTGGATTCCACAGACCTCATGAATGTGTCTCGACGCTGGCTGAATACGGCGTTGAATATCTGTGCGGCTTGTGAGTGCTGCCTGAATGATCAAATTTGACTTTCGCTACTCAAAGCTTCTCCGCCAAGGTATTGGCTCAGCACTAGCCTTCATTGCGACCGCCTCAAGACGGTCTACCTCGGCAGGTATTTTTGCTGTCGCCTTAGTGCAGTCGATAAGTCTACTTCGTCAGGAAACTTTTCACTCCGCAGACTGCTCTTGTCTCCTTACATTTCTTTCCAGGCGACCTAAATCACATCTTTGTCGCATGGGTGGAAACAGAGATCTGTATCACTTCAGTCGAGCGCTGTGAGGAGTACGCCAACCTTCCCCCTGAAGACGACTTCGCGGCTGCAGCACCCTCGACGTCCGAGTCTGAGAAGAGCGTCGACCTCGTTTGGCCACAGCAGGGTGGTATCATCTTCCAAAACGTCTCAGCCCGATATGGGCCGAATCTACCACCCGCACTCAAGAGTCTTTCCGTCAAGATATCGGCGGGCTCACGAGTCGGTATCTGTGGAAGGAGTGGAAGTGGGAAATCTACAATACTTGCGACACTGTTTCGGGCGCTTGAAATGGATGCGGGAAGCACGATCCTAGGTATGTTTCCTTACAACGTTTCCTGGGACCGACACTAATCAATTCTGCAGTGGGCGGAATGGACCTTGCCACCATATCAAAGGCGAGAGCGCGATCCGCCATGAGTATCGTCCCACAAGATCCTTTATTACTCGACACGACTTTGCGAGAAAATTTGGACATATCGGGAGAGCGGAGTGACGACGAGGTTTGGGAGGCGCTCGAGCGATGCTCCGTGAGTTCGGAAGTTGTGCAGTCAAGAGAGATATCTAACCGCCATTCTACATATCTAACATTCAGATGAAAGCATTTGCGGAGAGACTGCCTCTGAAGCTTCAAGAAAATTTACATGGCAGCTTTTCTCGAGGCCAGAAACAGTTGATAGCTCTTGCGAGAACGCTGCTACAGCGTGAGTCCGTTGCCTCTCTCAAAGTGTGCCTCTTCCTCATCTCAAAACAGGTCGATCCATTCTATGCTTGGACGAAGCGACTTCAAGCCTCGACGCCGAAACCGATCGCGCAATCCAGGACACGCTTCGAACGGCCTTCAGTGGAGCTACCATCATTACTGTGAGCCCCTTCTGGTAAAGTTCGGCTTGGAATATGACTCTGATTCCTTTTTGACTGAAGGTGGCCCATCGTCTTGCGACCATCATGGATTACGACCAGATTCTGGTGATGTTGGAGGGCAGCCTCGTTGAGTTCGGGTCGCCTGCCGACCTGCTCGCCATACCGGGAGGATTTTTCCGAAATTTAGTGAAAGGAGAAGAGACACAGGAGGGCATCAACGATGTTGAACCGTGGGAAATCATTGAGTAGTTAGTAGTCGTGTGGGGAAGTGCCGTCACCTGCTGTTTAGTGCGAACATTCGTGACCCGGGTGCGTGGTTTAGAAGACTGCCGTCTAGCCTTTGAGCTTCCGTTTTTCTTTCTCGCTGCAGCGTACAAACAACGAACGGGGAAGTTAAGCAAAGAAGAGAAAAAAAAAGCAGTCGCGTCAGAACCTTCATTTCCATTCAAGCCCCTGAAGCGCCTCCAAGCTCACCGTTTGCCGCAACTTCCTAGTTTGATACACTATTCAACCCAGCCCTGCGACTTGGTCTGGCATTCGGCCCCGTGAGCCCTGCAGCTCCTCTTTTGAGCTGCCAGGGATAGTCGGAAGAGGCCTCCACCAGCGTCTTCGACGTGAGGATCGTCCGACCCCCTCGGACCCGCGCTTCTCATCGCGAGGATGAACCCCACCGCGTCCACTTCCGCACTCCCACCGCCACCTCCCAAAGTCTTCACTCCTCCCGCGCAGGTCGTAGCCGATCTGGAAGCCGCCAGACGCCCCGGAGCGACCGACGACGACTGGCAAGATGCGACCGAGTCCTCGTTAGATTGGCTTCTGTCTCTCCGGCCAAACATAAGCTTACCTGGCGCAGACGTGAAGCCGTCGATCAAGGGAAAGGAGAAGGAACAGGAGGTGGTGCATTGGTTTTGCGGTCGGGATGGGGCGGAGGGGTGCTGGCAAAGCGCCGTTTTCTTGCTTCGACTGGTCGCGTTCAAGAGGGCTGAAGACGTGGGTCAGTGGAGGGATATGCTTGACAAGTAAGAACATCTTTCTATTGGACCGATGTTACGGCTGGCGTTTCCTCGAGTGGCAGCTTGCGGTAGTGGCGTTCATAGGAGGGGAGTCGCTGATTTTGATTTCACAGTCTCCTTGTCACCTGCTGCGACTGCGTGCAGCATTACCAGCGAGCTAAAGTTGAATATCGGGACCGGTGAGCCGAGAGCTAGTCACACTTCTTGCCAGTCCTCACTCGCGAACCACTTCTCACAGCTACAGTCTCGTTCGGTACTCCGACAAAGTGACGCAGAACTTTTTCAAAAGTCTCGAAAAGATGGAGAGAGCTGTTGTCATGGCCTCTCTTTCGACTGCTGGTCTTTCGACGGGCGATCTGGGCACCCTCGCTCCATCCTCCGCCGACCTCTCAAAAGCGCCGACTGCTGTCGTCTACCACTGCCTCGTCAACTTCCAACTCTTCCAAGATCCCCATATAATCGACACTCTCACCTCCGGCCTCCCCACCCCAACTCTTCCCTTTCCTCCGGTCGTTTCACCCGGACTCCTAGCCCTCCTACTACATCAATCCCAAGTGCTCAGAGAGTGGGCGCAAGCCCAACTAGCAGATTGCCACCTCGCAACTGCCAAGGAATACACGGATAATAACCTGAGCGAGGTAATCGACGCTCACCTTCATGTCGTCGCAAGTCGCGATCGAGGCGAGTCGACGGCGCCCTCCAATCTTCACCTCGACTACACTTTCCAGCGCACAACTTTCTGGAAGGGGATATCCATATGCCTGTCCACACTTTCGCCCGACGCTATTCGAGCAAATCTCGTCCGTCGAAGTTCGGGAAACGACATCGTCTCTCTCGTCGCTGGACATCTCGGCGACCAAGGCGAGCACTTCACAAACGTCCTGGCCAGCTTCCGGACGCTCCTCGAGTCTCTCGGACCTCATTTCTGGGCGGTCGGCGATGAAAAGTATGAAGAGGTCGTTTTGCACGCCGTGCTGGACAACTCGGACTTCGAGTCGTGCTTCCGACAGATGGCGACTGGAACGGCCGAACACGGTCTACTCGACTGGCTCCATCCCTTTGTCGCGTCAGTCGCCCACTCCCCCGATCTATTTGTCAATTCTCTCGCTATCATCACTTCCACGTTCCTCGACCGATTTCAAAAGACAAGGTTCGAATCAGCGCTTCGCACCGTCGCCATTCAGCTTGCCGTTTCGCTTCTCGGTGAAGTTTTCGTTGGGACAGGGAAAGACGCGAAATATCCTCATGCTCGAAAAGCGACCAAAGTGATGGACCTCCATTCGCCGTTTCTTGCTCAAGTCGCTTTCTCGAGCGAGTTCGCGAACGAACCTTGGAAGGATGCGTCGGGCTTTGTTATCGCTTTTCTTTCGAAAGTCACCGAGCAAGATAGCAAGCGACTTGCTGATAACATCTATGCGCTGGCCACCTATGCGCTCGAGCTGAAGGACGAGGAGGCTAAGCAAGCCGCCGCCGAGAAAGACAAGGCGGCTGGGAAAGTTCCAACGACGATAGTTGGTAAGCTCCTTGTTGCCCAAACGACCGCTTTCTGTGTCCAATCTGACTTATTTCTACCTGATATTTTCGAAGCTTCGACTCGTAGGCACTGCTAATGCTTGTCTCAGGTCTGATGCTCTGCTGATCAACTTTGTACGCAGCTCCAATACCTCCGAGCGTCACAAATTTCTACAAGACACTCTGGAACTCCTCGTACGAGCTTCTTCGCGAGTCGGACGTGCGCGGCAACGGTGTGCTGTTGAAGGCCGTCGCAGCGTCGGCTCATCTGGAGAAGCTCAGCGCCAGCACATGGAGCATCAAGGAACGCATTCGACCACAGATGAAAGCGGCGAACGATGCCATGGAGGCTATGCGCCAACCCTTCATCGCCCACCTCATGTCACTCGCCGACGAGCGAACGGACCACCTACTCGACTTCCTCGGGCTGCCAGGTGTGGCAGAAAACGTCGCCCTCATCCTCCTGTCGCCGGTTCCCGATGTGCACAACACCGCGCAGGGACTCGTAAAGCAGGCCTTCGATGTCACCACCCGCCGTGAATGTCTCCGCTGCCTTCTTTTTCAATTCCCGGACTCAATTCTTCGCGGCCTTTCACTGGGGATCAAGGCTTTCATCAAAACCGCTCGACTCCTTCCGGAGGCGACAGGTATGGCGAAGCGACTAGTCAGATGCCTCTCCGACGTTATCGACGTGCTGTGTGCCGCGAGCGATGGTCTGCTGCGAGATGCGGGTTTCCTCGCGCGAAGTCAGGACTCGAACGTCCAGGGAAAGCTTCTCTCCTTCTGGAAGCTCATGTGTCAGGCGCTCGCTCTCCTTTTCAAGCATACCCCATCCTGGTCGGTCTACTTCGAAAACGAGCAAATGACGGAGTGGATGCGAGATGCTGTCCTCTTCGGAGTCGATATGCTAAAGCACGTTCGCACGTTCGAGGGCATCGTTTCGGGTCAAGGACTCAAATCAGCGCCGACAGCTTCTCCCGTCAAAACTTTGCACACTGGAGCGACAATCATCGCAGCACTGAGTGATCCACTCGACGAGCTTATTGCTTGGCTTCGACTCAACGATGAGGACCTCCTCTCGAGCAGCTTCGGCCTCGTCTGTAGCATGCTCGAGCGATTCTCCAAGTCAGGAATTCAAGTATCGCCAATGACAGCAGCTAAGATTCGCAAGATGTCAGACCGGGAGAAGAAACGCCTCGCCACCAACGGTCCTCGCTCAAGCATCCTTCGCGACGACCAGCTTCGTGAGCTCGTCGCCGCACTCGACGGAGCCGACCCAGAGTCGCCACCACCCTCCGAGAGTCGAGCGTCGACCTCTTCGTCAGCAGGCTCATCTTCGAAAACGGTCCGACTTAACGGCAAGGGAGCTATCGAGGTTATTCAGATCGACAGTGACGATGAGAGGCCTGCGCGCAAGGCGTCGTCCCTCATCAAAAGTTCCAAGACTCGCGTCGACACTGGTCGGCAAGCTCCATCGACTTCTTCGCTGCAAGCTTTCAAAAACCCTGCCATGACGGCTCGACCTCCCTCACTTCCAACTACCAAATTCCCCGGTGGCGGGAAGTCTCTTGCAACAGGTGCGGCTGGAAAGAAAGCGAGCGGACCGAACTTCAACGTGCCGGCAATGAAGAGCATGGCTCGACCTCGGGGTGTCCCTTGGACAACCTACAGCTCAAAACCTGCGACAGCCATCGACTCTTCTTCGTCCGACGACTCGTCAGATGATGAAAAGGGACCCAAGCTGTCCGGACTCGCTGGCCTTGCGAAAGCCCAGAAGTCGCCGAAAATCAAGGCGATCGAAAGGAGAGGCATCAAGATCTTTGAACAAGACGGACCAGGGTTTACTCGAGGCGTTCGGGGTCCAAATGCTCGTCCTGGACGCGAAGAGCAGCAGGCGGCGAACGCGGCTAAGCTTCGCGGGGTGCAGGACTTCACGCACTTGCATCGTCAGATTCTGCAGTGGGACATCACACACGATGGACCCCTTCCTCCTCATATGACCGCCGAACCTCTACAAGTTCCACATTCTTTCGCTTCCCCAGAGGACTACTTCGCAGCTTACGAGCCGCTCCTTCTCGTCGAGTGCTGGGAACAACTACGGCAAGCGAGGCAGGAAGCTACGAACGAGACACAACCAATTCCAGTGGATATTGCTGGACGCCAGGACGTCGACGATTTCACAGACGTCTTCTTGACGATCGAGCACGGCAAACTTCCGGATCGCTTTTATCTGAACGAATCAGACCTGGTCGTGATTCGTCAAGGACAGCGTCAAGCTCTTGCTAGGGTTCATGCTTTTGGTCGAAAGCGAGAATTTGTCGAGGTCACGCTTCGCCTTCATCTTGGGAACGATGTCTCGAACGCCAGCGCCGGCCTCGTGGCTCGAACGAAGTGGGAGGTAGTGAAACTTTACACGTTCGTGGTTCAGCCGTGCGCTGCTTTGCCTTCCAGTACTGACATATCATGTCGATAGGCTGAGCACAATCCACCGAGAGTACTCAGCACTTCAGACGCTGCGGTACTTGGAGCTCTGCAGTGATATCATTTCTCCAAGACCGCCACCTCGCCTTGACGTCGACTCGCGTACTCTCGAACGCACTATGAAGGCCTACGTCGTCAACGAGCCGCAGGCAAAAGCCATCCTAGGATCACTTCAAACTCGAGGGTTTTCTCTCATTCAAGGGTGCGAAAAATACGTACTCGAATTGCGTTACTTCAGCTCACATAGATCCTTTGAAACAGACCACCCGGTACCGGCAAGACGAAGACCATTCTCGGCCTTATTGGTGCCTTTATCGACTCTCGACCTCGTGCGGCGACCGCCATCACCGTCGGAAAGCCAACCGCACCGGGCGCAATAGCTCCTGTCGCCAAGGTGCTGCTTTGTGCTCCAAGTAACGCAGCCGTAGACGAGGTCGCGAAACGTTTGATGGCGGGGATCAGGGACTCGAACGGGACCCTCTACACCCCGAAGGTTGTCCGAATCGGTAGTGACTCGGCTGTCGATATCAGCGTCAAGCCGATCTTTATCGACGAGCTTGTGCAGCAAGAAATGAGCGGAGTCACCCAAGGCAAGGAGAACAACTCGTCGGCTCAGAATCGGATGCAAGGAATGCGTGCAGAGGTCGACGGTCTTCGAAGCGAGCGAGACGCGAAGCACGCCGAAATTGACGCCCTTAGCCACAACGATGCTCGACGCCTCGAGGTTGTTGCTGAGCTCAAGATCGTCAAGTCTCGCATCTTTCAGATCTCGCAGCAACTCGACAGTGAGAAGGACAAGGCTCAGCAAACGAAACGAGCCATGGACGCCCAGCAGCGGAAAATTCGGCTCAAGATCCTTTCGGAGGCGGACGTTATTTGCTCAACCCTCTCTGGAGCTGGACACGACTATATGTCGCAGCTTCCTTTTGATTTTGAGACCGTGATCATCGACGAGGCGGCCCAGTCTATCGAGCTCAGTTCCTTGATTCCTTTGAAATACGGGTGCAAACGTTGTATACTGGTTGGAGGTAACTTTTTCTCTCGTTCATAATGCTTTATATTTCCCTGACTCTTTTCCACAGACCCTCTTCAGCTTCCACCGACCGTTATTTCTCGAAGTGCTGGTCGCGCTGGCTACGACCGCTCGTTGTTCGTCCGGCTCATGAACCGAGGACCCACTTCCGTTCATCTTCTAAGGTGAATTTGGGCTTTGTCAGATGATCGTCTTACCTGTGACTGAATGCTATTGTTTACCACAGTATTCAATACCGGATGCACAGTCACATCTCGGCCTTCCCCTCCGCCGCCTTCTACGACCGCCGCCTCGCAGACGGACCCGACATGGACGAAAAGACACGACAAGTCTGGCACGCCAACCCTCTCTTCCCACCGTATGCTTTCATGCATGTCAAAGGTGGCTCGGAAGTAGCTGGACGACATCACTCGCTTTCGAACCCTCGCGAAGCGTCAACCGCCCTTGCGATTTACGAGCGCCTTCTTCGCGACCACCCTTCAGTCAACTTTGACCGCAGAATTGGCATCGTTACGCCTTACAAGGGGCAAGTGGGAGAGCTCAAGAAGCAGTTTAGGAACCGTTTTGGGATGGACATTCTCGATGTTATCTCCTTCGCAACTGTCGACGTTCGTGTTCGGATTCGCTTCCGTGGGGCAGCCCATCTCTGACGTTCTCGCTCTCCAGGGGTTTCAAGGCCAGGAGAAAGACATAATTATCCTCTCTTGCGTTCGAGGAGGTTCGGCCGAAAAATCGGTTGGATTCTTGTCAGACACGAGGTCGGAGAGCTCTCATTCTCACTGCTGATGAGATGCTAAATGAGCGACTTCGCAGGCGTATGAACGTTGCCCTTACTCGCGCGAGGTCGTCTCTCTTCGTACTTGGAGACATGAACAAGCTTAAATCAAATCAATACTGGGGAAACCTTGTTAATGATGCTCAGGCCAGAGGGCTTCTTCTTCAGGTTCGTGTCTCGCAGCCTCCTCCTCGAACTCCTGCTAATCTGCATCTCGCAAGGTGGACGCCGCAACGTTCCACTCGACTGGCCCTCCTCCCATCATCTCGTCGACTTCATCTAAAGCATCGGTCTCGGTTGCAAAGCCTATCTCGATCGATGCTCTCTCACCCTCAGCCCCATCTCCGACAATCCCGACTGGTCCGACAAATAAGAACACCCTTGGGGTAAAGCGTCGCGCAACCGAGCTTATGAGCGGGCCAAGTGGCGACTCAGTCAAAACCAAGAAGCAACCCACCGTCGTTCAACAACCAGTCAAACCTCGAGAGGTGCAGGACGCGAAGCCACTGGTACCAGCAGCAGGCCCGTCTGCCGCGCCACTAAATCAACCGCTCAATCAAGCGTCAAACCCGCCTACAACCCAGCCCCCGATTATTCGTCGAGCAGCACCGAAAAAACCGCCTTCACTCTTCGTGCCCAAAAAGGTAAGCATCGAGACCACTCATTACGTTTCGTCGACGCTGAATTTGTTACCAGCGACCAGCGACGGGCCCTGGTGGGGGTCCACCAATGAAGAAGCCAGCGCCATAGGCTCGACCGCCTTATGCGGGCGTAGAGACACTTCCCGGTCACTTGAGGAATATAATGGCAGATCAACCACCTCTCAACAGTCAGCCTGTCCGGATATCGCGACCGACACCACTACACGACTTTGGGTTTTCACTCACTCCCTCTGAAAAGGTTTTCTATACCTCCGAAACCCATCGATGCAAACTGACCTCGATCAGATCCCCCTCACTTGAGCGACGAATATGTATAGGCTGGTAATCACGCAATGAGATCGACCGTTTTGAAGTACGGCGTTCGTCCACTGCTCTTTCGAGGAAAGGAACTGAGGTACTTCCACCCACGGTTCGGTCGCCAGGTGTCTAAGGATCAATCCGCAGGTTCGAACGTATGTAAATCGCGGCTTTGGCTTTTTTTTTGGAGAGCCGGTGAGTTGTTCGTGGCGGCTAACAGTCATCGCTTGTACAGGTATTCACCAAGTGGCATCACACCATCTACCACCAGGATTCAGAATTCAGCACTTTTTCTCGGCTCGTATCCGATATTGATCAGGAACATAGAAGTGGGCGAGCACTGGCCGAGCGCAGTTGGGCCGCGGGGCTCTAGAGCGGGGCCCGAAAGACATCCCTGATCGACGATGGCGGCGAAAGCTCACCGCAATCCAGCAACGCAATCACGCCTTCACGAGCGATACCCTGTTCAAGATCTTTTGAACTCTTCGCTGCTTCCCCTCTCTCACCACCTTCATCACCCTCAACTTTCTTCGACACACAGCAAGCAGGATCCTCAGGATGACCTCGAGCACCTTCAAGCAAAGGGCGCTAGACTGGATTGGATGTCAGTTCCTCCACTTTGCAAGTTTCGCGGACGCCACACTAACGTCAAAGTTTGACAACCAGACGACCCAGAAGTCGATGCGGCAGCTTCGAGCGCACACACTGTCAAGTCAGCTGTTGAGGACGTTCCCCATGCTGTTCGTTCTCGGCTCGTGCACTGGACAGGCTCTAATGTTTCTGACGCTCTTCTTTCTTTTGCAGGCGGCGCTTTACGTTAAACGGTAGGTCTCATCCGAGGTGCAGGTGCTCGGATCCGTGGGACTTCAGAATTAATAAGGATTTGATGCGCAGGCTCTTCCCCTTCACCAACTGGATTTTGAGCTACAACTTCCAGTGGGCTATTGGAGACCTTGTTGCGGGACTTACGGTCGGAATGTGAGTATTGGTACAACCTCACGTCCGCAAGAAGTAATTTCTCACTCTATTTTCTTATCCAGGGTCGTTGTTCCTCAGAGTTAGTCGAGCTGTCCGCGAAGCCTTTTTTCCAATTACCTGGCGCTGATAACAATGACTTCTCTCCAGGTATGAGTTATGCCAAGGTAAGCACGATCAGATCAAGCTTTGTTGCCTCTGTGAAATAACGTCCTTCCTTCACAGATTGCGACACTCCCCGTCGAGTACGGGCTCTACTCTTCCTTCGTCGGAGTCATGATCTACGCTCTCTTCGCCACGTCAAAAGACGTCACGATCGGTCCCGTCGCAGTCATGTCCCTCGAAGTCTCCAAAGTCATCGCTCATGTTCAAGCCGCCCCGGGAGGAATGGCCTACTCAGCCCCCGTCATCGCCACCGCTCTCGCGTTTATCACTGGGGTACGTTCTTTCTCCTACGCTCTCAAGCTTCATCGGAGCTAACACTCTCTGCTCCACAAGTTTATCGTACTCGCGATCGGCCTGTTGCGTCTCGGATGGATCGTCGAGTTCATTCCCGCCCCCGCTGTCGCAGGGTTCATGACCGGCTCCGCTATCAGTATCCTCGTCGGTCAAGTTCCCAGCTTGATGGGCTACTCCACATTGTTCAACACCAGGGCTGCCACCTACAAAGTCAGTCTCACTTCGTCCTTTGACACTCACCAGTCGCTGACAAAATTTTACCTGCAGGTCATTATCAACAGCCTCAAGCACCTGCCCAACACCACTCGCGATGCCGCTTTTGGCTTGTCTGGTCTCTTCTTCCTCTACGCCGTTCGCTTCATCTTCACTCGTATTGAGGCTCGCGCTCGCAACCCCCTTATCAAGCGTGCTGCTTTCTTCATCAACACCCTCCGCACGGCCTTCGTCATCATCTTCCTCACCATCTTCGCTTGGGTCCACCTCCGCCACAAGACGGTTAAGCACTACGACATCTCCATCTTGAAGACCGTTCCCAAGGGTTTCGAGCACATGGGACGCCCTAAGGACATCAACTCGGACCTCATCGGTCGCCTCGGACCTCTCATCCCTGTATCAACTATCATCTTGCTTCTCGAGCAGTGTGTTACATTCTCTCTCGCAAGCGGGGTTCTTTTGCTGATATCGCGCACCTGTTAGCATTGCCATTGCCAAGTCGTTCGGGCGAGTCAACAACTACAAAATCGACCCAAACCAAGAATTGATTGCCATTGGAGTAACGAACACTATCGGAACACTCTTCAACGCCTACCCTGCCACTGGATCCTTTTCTCGCTCTGCTATCAAGTCTAAAGCCGGTGTCCGCGTACGTCTTTGTTTTCCGCGCCTGCGACGATTGCGTGCTCACGTTCTTTCGCCTCATAGACACCTCTTGCTGGCTGGGTTACAGGAATCGTAGTCGTCATTGCGCTTTACGCCCTCACCGGTTTGTCTTTCCTTGCGCCCGGGCTTCCTCGAGTTTGCAGCTAAAACATTTTGTGTTTTCGCAGGCGCATTCTACTGGATCCCCAACGCTGCTCTCAGTGCAGTCATCATCCACGCCGTAGGGGACCTCATCGCATCGCCAAGACAGGTGTACGGCTTCTGGAAGGTCAGCCCGATTGAAGCCATCATCTTCTTGGGCGCAGTTATCATTACGGTCTTCACGTCCATCGAAATCGGTATTTACTCCTCGGTCGGAGCGTCCGCTGCCCTCCTTCTTTACCGCATCGCGCGCCCCAAGGGTCAGTTCCTTGGTCGCGTTCGCGTTCGCGCCGATATCGAAGGCCCCGCACCCCTCTCCCAACGCGACGTCTACGTTCCTCGGCAACCCGATGGCATCCGCAACCCCAACTTGAGGGTCGACGCCCCGCCTCCCGGTGTTATCATTTACCGCTTCGACGAGGCATTCGTTCGTCTAAAATTTCCTACCATTTTTCTACTTCAGATCATTGACCTTTTTCGTCCCGTCGTTAGCTTTACCCCAACGCCTCATACTACTCGGATGTCATCCTTGCTTACGCGAAGGAACACACTCGGAGCGGACAAGACTACACCGCTGGAACTCCTGGAGATCGACCTTGGAACGGTACGACTTCCCTCTTGCAAAACTGCCGGCGAATTTGGCTGATCTTTACTTTATGGAACAGACCCGGCACCGTCTCGCTGGGCCAAGCAGGAAGTTGTTGGTGCCGACGGCCTGACTCGCGCCGAGGCGAACGCAGGAAAGCCGCTCTTGCGCGCTGTCATCTTCGATTTCTCTGGAGTCTCCAACGTCGACACGACTTCTGTTCAAAACCTCGTCGACCTTCGTCGTGTCCTTGAGCGCTATGCCGACCAACCCGTTGAATTCCATTTCGCCACCATTCTGAGTCCCTGGATCAAACGGTTCGTCTTCACGCCTCTTTCCTCAAATGCTCGGTTTACTTATTTGGTTCCCCATTATGCAGTGCTCTTCTTGCCGGAGGCTTTGGAACTGGCGCAAACAACTCCCGCCCCATAGAGATCGCTCCTGTTGTGCAGGGCGAGTCAGCATCGTCGCCAGAAGTAATTCGCCACTTCCAACGCCGGCCTACCCCCGGAAACGGCGCCGACTCTACCATTTCCGATATCGAGGGCGGAAGGTCTGCCTCACTCGGGGACGACGATGTGAAGGGTGGAGATGGTTTGGATCTGGAGGGCCCGGTCGTGTCTTCTTTGACGACAACTTTCCATCTTGACTTGGCGAGTGCGGTGAACGCTGCTGTTGGGGATGCCGATTGGTAGATTCGTATACATAGGTGGATATTGCTGGGTATATAGTGTGGCCCGAATGTATTTCAAATTATTTGTGACCCGCAATCCCGCAACGATTGCAACAGTTTCAGGGGAGCTCTTCTGCCACTCAAGACTTTCGAAACTTGCGGCTACTTGCGGTGTCATCCAAGGTTTGGATCCTGAGCAAGTTTGAAGCTGTACAAAGAACACGGTAGACATGGAATTGCAGAGCATGCACTGAGAAGAATTGGCAGTGCCGCAGACATTGCAAAGGCAGGCAAAGGCTTGAGGTCCGCACGCACATCCACTCTTTTCATGTGCAAAGTGCCGGCGTTCACAGCGCCTAGAAAATGAAAGACAGGTGCGAAGGAATCAAAACGCAAAAAAGTAGTTATGGAGCCTTGACATCACACACCGGGAGTGGAGTAGCGCGGACATCGTGCCGAGGAGGAGAAGCAAGCTTCAAGAACTCCTGACAGGCGAAGAAAGATTAAGATAACGAAATAAGGCTCAATAGAGCCCTACAAGTCGTTAAACTTGTAAGAACAGATACTACACTTGATCTAAGCCAAAAGGCCAGAAAGGATACAGTAAGAGCTGGTTTGGTCGGGGGACGAAACGCTGGTGAAGATCAATCCTGACGACGGTGGTTTGAACGAGGCCGCGTACCTTTGTGATCAGCGTAGCCGAAAGCGGACCAAGCTTTCCAATACCACCGTCAAAAAGATCAAACTAATCAGCGGAAAGTGTCTAGTGTTTTGATGAGAATCTCGGGGGCTAAAGTCTCGCCCGCGAAGTGAAGCGGTCCGAAGGCGACGCGGGGTAGTCTGAGCTTCGCCTCACTCGTTGAGAAGGCGAGCCACTTCAGCCTTTATTCGCATGCGAGTGGAGTAGAATGATTCAATGGAAGAATATTGTGGTGGCAACTGCATAAAACAACTCGGCGCAACCGTGACACTCGCGATGTCGACGACCGTGCTCGGAACTCGAAAAAGGCATTTTACCCTGATACGTCCAAATACGTCAGCCACAAGCTGCAAGTCTGCTTTTACTCCCTCGTAGCACTTTCCATGTAAATAATAAAATGTGTCTGTATAAAATGACAGTGCTCCTCGCTCGAAAATCAAAATGATGGCTCCCAGCTCGACTGCCGGGAAGGAAGTGTAGGGGGGTATAAACACGACCAGGGCTAAGGGCTAATCAGGTCACCAAAGAAATCTAACTACTATTGGATTTCCCCCTCAAATGATTCCCCACCACGGCCCCAACTCCCGCCGTGGCCGCCCCAGCCTGAGCTCTCGCCGCTAGCAGCCTGCTGCTCAACGTAGGTTTCCCACCCAAGCTCGTTCTAATCGCTCGTCCTGGCAACCCCGGTCTCACTGGAGGCGCATTTCCATTGCCATTCTGATGTGACCCCATTCCCATCCCCGGCGCGCTAGACGCCGCAGTCGGGAATCGACTCCCATCAATTTTCTTCAAAAAAGGACTGGGGAGGTCATCTGGGTCGAATTGGGGGATTGGTCGAGATTCGGGCAGTGGGGGACGAGAGAAAGCGGAGGACTTTGTAGGGGACGGCGGGAGAGGTCGGAAGGAAGCGCCGGGGACTGGAGATCGTTCGCGGCGTTGGGGTCGTTCAGGAGATCCGCTCTGGCGATTCGGATTTGGCATTGAGAGTTGCTGTTGCTGTTGCTGTTGCTGTTGCTGCTGTTGTTGTTGTATTTGTTGTTGGTCGTGAGGGTGTTGTTCGTACGAGCCGGATGACATGGGGGAATGAACGGAAAGGTTGTTGAATTCGGAGAGACTGGTGGTGCGGGAGGGAGTGCCAGGGTTGATGAAGGCGCCTGAAAGACTGGTGCAAGATTTGGAGGCTAGTCGTCGACCGGCTGATGATGATCGGCGGTCTTTGATGGGAGTGTCGTCGAGTGACATCAATGAGGACGAGGAGGGTAGTCGCGGGAAGGGAATCGCGCCAACGTTACTGTACGAATGAAGTCATTAGAAAAGCGCACAACACAATACTATGAAGGAAAAGCCCACCTCGCTCTCCGTTCTTCTAGGGGTCTCCTAGGGACCATACTAGGTCTACTAGCAACTCTCGCCAAAACATCCTCCCCGATCGACCCCCTCGGCCTAGTATTCTCCGGCTCCAACTCCTCTCTCTGGGCGTTCATCAAAGCAGCTTTCGCATGCGCTTCTTTCAGCGCATCGATGCTTGCTCGAACGTTATTTTCTCGAGCGAGAACGGCTTGTTCCCGAAGAAGGACGGCGCTTTCGCGCGAGAGGAGCTCGGCTTCGCGAGCGGCGAGGTCTTGGTTTCGGAATCGAAGTTCTTTTGTACTGTGAGTTTGAAATCAAAGAGTCAGGCGGTATCGTGCGACTGATGAGGGGATGGGTCTTACGCTTTTCGAAGCTCGATTACTCGGATTTGAAGCTTGACGTTGTCTAGAGCTTTGATTTGAGTTGTATTCGGTCGTTGTCGAGGCTGAAAGGGGGTAGGAAGGCTAGGCGTCAGTCGCAAGTACGCTTCAGGCGTATCTGATGAGCGAGACGTACGTTCTGTTTGAGCATCGCCTTGACGACTTGTCCAAGATGAGGAGTATAAGGCTTGGGCAGATCCGGAATCTTGCCTTCGCGAATCATGACGGCGAGCTCCGGTTGAGTCCTTGCCTCGTGAAACGGTGGGCTGTAACGAAGAGTGTTCGTCAGCTCCGAGGAGATGGTTCGTTCCTGATAGGTTGTAGAACGTACTGTCCGGCACACAACTCGTAGATGAGACAACCCAACGCCCAAATATCACTTTTGATGTCGTACGGCTGACCGTTGATAAGTTCTGGCGACATGTAGTATGGAGTCTGCAAAGATGATTGGAATCAGTAAGCACGACATTCCGCCCTGGGGAAGAACCAAGGGATCGCATACTCCGACGTAGGTTTGGGTCATCGCAGCCTGAGCCATCGCTTTGCTCAATCCAAAGTCTCCCAGCTTCAAATTGTTGTCGTTGTCCATGAAGACTACAAGAAAATCCTTCAGCAACAATCCCAACTTGGTGATGTTTCCCAGTCCTCACCATTCTCCGGTTTGATATCACGATGAAGAATGACCGGTTTTGGTCTCCCTTGCTTATCCACCTCCGAGTGACAGTCATAAAGCGCCAGCGTAATCTGGGCTAGATACGACCAGACAAGCTCCTCATTTAAATAACTCCTAGAACGCAGCCAGACAAAAACGCGTCAGCTGCGCGCGTTCGAGAGCCCTTCCAAACTAGAAAAACAACAACAAACCCTCCCTGGCGACATCGCTGGATGACCCCTGCTAAGTCCCCTCCTTCGCAATACTCCATCAAGATGTATAGCATGTTGTTTGGCTGTTTGATGAAGCCTGTGGGTTAGCTTCCCGATGGTCCTTCGCACGTTCTGGCGCGCGCTGAAACGCACCTTGTCGACGAAACGTTCGTAGTACCGCACAATATTATCGTTTGACCCCAGCTGCTCCAGAATGTTGCTATATGTCCCAAACATCAGATCCTGCACGTATTACGAGCGTGTAGCTACCTACACCTCTTCGGTCAACTGGCGAATGTCTCGCTCGTCCATCCTTCCGTAGTTGAGCTCCTTCCTGGCCAAGATCTGCGCTCGCCCAGTTAGCGGCCCTCTTCCAGAGTATTGCGATTGATGACGTTACCATTCCATCTGCCCTCCTCTTGACTTTTCGAATGATACTATGGAGCGGGCGCGGTTCGAGTGAGTAGAAGTTTCACTGAGCAGCGCCGTGCGTCGGTCGGGAGGGTTGGAAATTGACGCACCCGAAGCTTCCTGTGCCAATAACATCGAGAGATTCGTAACTGTGACAGAAGGAAATGAAGCCGGGTCAGCTAGCGTTGGTGAGGATGGCGCGATGGGATTTGGTTGACTAACCTCTGGTCCATACTAACTGCAGTTGTCACAGGATGAGTTCCAATCATGGTTGCCCTTCGTGCAACGGGTGGTGGACGCGTTCCCATCGCAACTAATGATCGTCCTTTGTTTGGTGTTTGTGACTGACGTTGAGGCGCAGGAAAGCACGGCGAGGCCACAGAACACGGAAGGTGCGCCGGCTGCAACCGGCTCCGGCCTTCTATCTTCCCTTTTTTCAAACACAGGCTTCGACAGCCACTATAATGTACCACGTGCGACTACGGACCTCTCTTCACCCTCAGAGCCGCAATCTGAGGCGGACCTAGTCGCGCTCGGAGAGCTTCTCCCTGCGCGCGTCCGACCCCCGAGTCACGCCTTCCATAACCTGCGGCACGCGCGTGCCTCACTCCTCTTCTCCCTCGTCTCACATCTTAAAGAAATATGAACCGTCCCCTTGGCAACTACGAGCGTTTCTCGATCTCCCGAACCCTCGTCGGCGTCCCACCAGCCCTCTCCTTCGTCGCCAACCTCCCGCCCCAAGCAGCAGCTCCATCATCCGACGCTATTTTACGAGCGATCTCCACTCTCCTCACTCGGTACCCTCTTCTGTCCTGCGCTATTTCAGATGTGCGCACTACGACCCCACGATTCGTGCAGAGGGCATATAGCGCAGAGGAGGTGTTTGATGGTACGGCGATAGGCGGGCCGTCGACGACAGAAGAGGCGCTGCTGTTGGGACTTGAAGTGGCGGGAAAGATTGACATGGAAGTCGGACCACTCTGGAGAGTTCTGTTGGTGGCTGGTGCTAGATCTGGAGCGGTGGAAGGCGAAGAAGGAGCGACGCTCATCTTAGCCGTCAACCACACCGTCTCGGATGGAGCTGGAACGAAAGCTCTTCTTGGAGAGCTCTACTCTCTCATCCTCGAACCTGACATAAGCGGAAAGGCTTTTCCCGGTGCCATCGAATTGGCGCCATCCCTAGAAGCAACCATCGACGTCCGCCCACCCCTCCGCCTCCTGCTCGCAGAAGTATTTTCCGAGCTCGTTCTCCCCCGACTTCCTTTTTTCCTCCAACCCACTCCTGTGGCTCCTCTTTTCCCCACTCCACTTTCTCCGCCTTACAAACATTCTACCGCTCTCCGCCTCGCTACTTTTCCAGCTGAACTTCTCATCGCTCTCAAAGTCGCCGGAGCTGCACACTCGATCCCAACTCTTCAACCCATCTTCCATACATGCCTACTTGCAGCGATCGTTCACGCTGCCTCGACCCTCCCTTCGCCTTGCCTCATCAAAACCGGGACTCCGATTTCACTTCGCTCGACCACACTCGGCCACCCAACCGCAACAGGCAACTACATATCCTCCCTGGCCTCTTCCTACTCCTCCCTCTCCCCTACCTCAAAATTCTGGACGCTCTGTACGGACTACGCAAAACGTCTCATAGACCCGACCGAACGAGCGAATGCATTGGGTGGGATGGGGATGCTCGCTTACATACCTGACGGAGTATCAGGTGACGAGACTGGATGGGAAACCTTTTTGAGAGGGAAGATGGCCGCGGAGCAGCCTTGGAGTGCGAGTGCTGGATTGTCGAATTTGGGAGTGCTGGATCTTGGAGCGGAGAGGGAAAGGGTGAAGGTGGCTTGGGCACAGGCGGCACCGAGTTTTGGTCCGGCTTTCGAGTTTAATGTAAGTCCAATTTCGTAAGGCTGGATCGTTGGAAGGAGGCAAGCTGATGAAGTTACTGTCGCAGGCCATCTCAGCGAAAGGTGGAAATTTTACTGTGACGCTCGTGTGGAGGGATCAAGCGATTGCGGATGAGGTGGTGGATAAGTTGTGGACGGCGTTCGGGACTGCGCTGAGGAATGTTGCGGTAGCGAGAGAGGCAGATCTCCAGCTTGGTGAACTGCTGACGGTGCTTTAGTAATCTCGATGAAAGCAGCAGAGCTGACACAAAATGTGGGTCGGAGCAGCCGTCAGGCGCTTCGAGATGATCCTTGAAATACCTTGGGTTCTCATATGCTTCCTGGCAAGTGAAGGAGGTCGTTGGAGTTCTGCACGGCGGGATAGCGGGGCGAGGCGACGAGTTGCTCCAAAAGTATCCTCCCAGGTTTGCATGTCTTGCCTATGTTGTCACCTCGACGGTGTACTATTTTCTTGCGAGAGCATGGACTTAGAACTTTGTAGTCGCTGAAAGCCTTGATAAATTGAAGGATAGAGCGAGTGTGAAGACATTTCGACGTCTCACGGTCTCTAAAGCGGTATGATGGAGACAGCGATGCAATGGGACATACCAGATGTCTGCTCTAATTAAAAAAGAAAGTTTCGTTACTCCCTGCGCAAGGCGAAGAAGAAGAGGAGAGGAGATGGCCCCTGAACTTTCCTCACCACCGCCTGGTCGTCCAATCTTCGTCTGTCACGCTCCTCTTTCTACGTGTCGCCAATCTTCTGCCGAGTGGGCGCCGAAGGATCTCAACACTTCCACAACCTGCAGTGAGGCTTCCCGCTGGCGGCAGATCGCGCGAGCTGAGTGCGCCAGCGACAGCTCCCGAGTCCCGACCTCCACCCGAACCTTCCGTCTCTCTCGCCAAGGTTGCCGCCAGTCACCTCAGCTTGCACTCGAGCCATGTCCAGCGGCCTTCGCGATCGTGGTAAGTGCTCCCGAGTCCTTGAGTTTCGAAGCACGATTGTTCAATGTCTAGAGCTGACCTTCGCCCTCGCAGACGCAACGAACCTGCTCGACCTCCCCGACGAAATCCTCGCAATCATAGTGCGCGCAATAGCTCCATCTGGCGGGCGGAAGGCGCACACTATGCGTCTCGTCAACCGTCACCTCTCCACTATCGCGACACCAATTTTCTTCGCTTCACTTCAAGTCCCCGACTCGACTTCTATCGCGTACGACGAGCTTTTAGCTGCTATCCTCACAGATCGTACCGCCATGTATGAACCATCCAGCTCCATAGTCTACCATCTGCGCGGCAACACTCGTCACTCTCTCCCAGCCGCAGCCATCGAGTCTCTCATCAACCTCCGGCGTGTGTCGCTTTCCGCGGCTCCCAGGGCACAGCTGTCTGATGTTATCAGGAGAGCCATCGTCAGCCTTCCGCAGCTCCACACCCTGTCCTTGGCGGGCTTCGCGGTAAACACCAAGTCATTCGCAGAGGGCTCACTTCTTGAAAACTGTCCCGGACTTCGTCGCCTCATTCTTCAAAATATGTCAGGAGATGGCGTATATGCAAGTGAGAGCGAAGAAAAAGATTCACTTAGAATCACCATTGCCGCAAGTTCGCTCGAAGCTCTCGAGGTCTACAACCCTGCCGTTTCAGCTGGGGAAGGGGAAACTCGCTATGCCATCTTTGCAATGTTTGCGTGCCGGAACAGCGTACGTGAAGTTGAGCTGGAGCTGGAGGACGCAGGACGCAACGTTGCTGACCCACAGCTTGCGGAGAGAGTGCGTCGTACTTGCAAATGCTGAATGACAGGCTTGCCGGGGTAGCTGACAAGATGTCCCAGCTCTTGCCAGACAATGCCAAGTCGATGCGGATCCAGGGACTTGTATCTCTGTTTTCCGCCAAACCCGACCTAGCGAAGCATTCAATAACGTCCACCTACCTTGTGACGTTCCTAAACGCTATCGGCAAATTTTCCCGTCTTCCGGAGCTATCTCTCCCTGTCACCAACAGGTTCGACGTGCATCCGGTCCTTCTGAGCCTTCGGATGCCACATATCCGGTACCTCAGTCTGTCCACCTCTCATCGGGCAACTTATGAACACAAGCCGGATCTACTCACATCAGGGGGTCCTCCAGTCTGGCGGTGGAGGCGGACGAGCTGACTTTGAGCAAACAGGCCATCTTCTCGGCTCTGGCAACTTTAATCCGGAACTCCATATTCCCTTCCCTCACGACCCTACACCTAATCGGCTGGCTGGACTCCTCCGGCATTGCAACACTCGCCACCATTCCGCTACCGGACCTCGTTAGGACCAATCTCTGCGTCTATGGCTTGTTGGAAATCATGAAGATGGAGGGAATCAGAACGCTGGTCCTCGAAAACTCTCGGGGTCATCCGGATGGGGAGGAAAAATGTTTTTTTGAGAGAGGGAAGGAGTCGGATGAGTGGACGGTTTGTCTGGAGAGGTATTGGTAGTGTAGTCTGCCCAGCTTTATGCGAGATGAGTAGCAACTCTTTTACAACCTGTGATGTACTTTCAAGTGATGCTTTTCAAAGCTGGGTGTAATTGGCTTGCGGTGGCTCAGAAGCTGCTTAAACGAGTCGAGGCGCAGATGCTGCAAAGATTTCTTGAAGTGACGTGAAGGGAAGAGTTGCAGTACAGATTAAGCTCTGGCATGATTTCTCGAGTAGAAGGGGCTCCTTGACCACATCAAAAAGAGTGCGAATATCGAGCCCACTTGAGCGACGGCGCCTCGCCCCATGCCGTCTTTCGCGAGCAGCCAGACAGGATAGGCCAGTTGAGCTTTCCGCCCACGTAGCTTGCCGGAGGGTCGAGAGTCCAAAAGTGTAGCAGGACTGCTTTCCGCCACCGATTTCTTTGAGCCACTAAGACTTGCGAAAGTGGATGAAGAGGCGCACAAGAATAACCTTCCCTAAATGGGGCGTTGGCCGAGCGGTCTAAGGCGCCAGCTTAAGGTTCAGTCCCCACGACACACTCGGGTTGTTTGGACAAGTACTCGCTGGTCCGAAGGCGGCGACCACTGCGGATAGGTATTATTTTTGGGTCCCGTCACGTCCCAACCCGTAGATTTCTTTACAGCATCCTGAGGTGTTTTAGAGCACTTGCCGCAGTGAGTTTCGAGCAAGAGTCGAGATTGGGTCTGTTCGCGATGAGATACGAGCAGGGGTCGAGATTGGGTCTGATTTTGCACGCACTTGCAAATATTCGAGAGCGCCGGAAAGCGATCTGGCCTTCATCACGCTCGATAAAAGCATCCATCGCGTTCACAGTCTCCGGATCCCACAAGCTGTCTCCCCCTGTAGATTCCCTCTACACTCTTGCCGACGTCGATTCCGGGGAACAGCTCAGACTCCTCCGCAATAATGAGTACAGACTGCAATACCCAGATTATATCGTAGCTAGAATCAGCGTGAGGGGTCAGAGATTGAAATCACCTCATAGAAGGGGAAAGACTCACCGATCTTTCGGAAAGGGCGCGGGCGTCGTTTCGCCACCGAGAGCTTCGCGGACGAGCAAAGGTAAATTTGACCGTTTCTGGTTACGCGCGAGCTGGATCCGATCAGTACAGGTCTAGGCTGGAAAAGATATTGACGTCAGACTCAACGAACATATCTATCAAATCAGCACATCCTTGTCACTTGAGCTCGACAAATCCGCGACGACTTCCTGAACACACGCTGCGTCGGCTCGATTGCAGCTAGTGTTGATGTCTAGTCCTAAATCTTTTGAGAGTGAAAGCACTGTTTCAAAAGGTCGGGAGCGGGCTCCGAATTTTTTGAAGGACTGGGCTATGGTGAGTCCGATGTTGTGGCGACCACTCTACCCGAAGACCTGCCAGAGACAACATGGATTCAAATTGAATCAGCATTCCAGTGGTGCAGAAAGATGATCCATATGATTGGAAATCGCCACTACCAAAGTTTTGGCACGGTAGACCTGATAGAAGAACGCACCTTCCGCAAGCACTGGGCGCGTTTCCTTCCAAGCTTCGTGAGCCCAGTTCCAGCTCCAGACAGTTTCTTGGTGTGTCGAATGAGAAGGAGTTTACTCTTGAAGCTTAGCGGCTTGCCTCAATCCAATCGAATAATTGAAGCGGTAGGCAGTAGCGAGGCGAGCGTGAATGAAGGCGAAAGGAGGAGGAGCAGGAGGGATATCGGCAGGGAAAGCCGCATGGAGAGGAGCATCTTCGGTGAAGCAAGTGGTGACAGGGATGATGAGCGGAAGAAGTGGATTTAGCGGCAGAGCGATTTCAGAGCTTGACCGTGCGCGAAGCCCGGACTCGGCGCTTTACTCGACCAGGATAAAGGAGCGTACACGCGGACACCGGTGAGGGGAAGGGATATTTCTTGGTGCTGAGCCTTAACTGGTGTCGGTGAGTCGTATGTAGGACATTCTGGAGGCGCAGCATGTAGAGGGAGTCAGATTGAGGAGCATTCCGCGGAGTGAATCTGAAACGGGACATGACAGTGCCACGCACTCAAAATCGGAACACGTCGCTCTCTCTCCCTCCATCATCAACAACATGGTCAAAATCTCGAAGCCAGTCCCTCCCAAAGCCACCACGTCAATGACGGACATCGCCTACGCCACCGCTCCTGCCGAGACCCTCGAAGACTACGAGGAGACTAAAGGCCTTGCCAGACTATTCGCAACCTCATCCCGCATGTCCGGGGACTTTTCAATCGAAGATCTCCTCTATTTTGTTGATAACCTTCAGGACAACTCTGAGCTCCCGAAGGTAGGGAAAGGCCTTGCCCGCGAGCTGATCGCTTGGCATTTGATGTGAGCTTTGACCGTGGCCTATTGTCGCGCGAATACTGAAGAGCCACTCAACAGGAGATTCTGTCGCGATCACTCTGCCATGGTGTATGACCTGGCAGCGACGCTCGATCACGCCTCGCTCGCTAAAGAAGCAGCCATAGCGTCGCTCGCTCTCGCAGACGTTGAGCTTTCTTCGAACACGTCGAAAAGCTACCGTGATCGCCTGGCAAGTCATGAATGTTCCACTTCCGAGCATTCACTGACGAGAAACGTCTACCAGACCACGTTCCGAGCGGCTCGCCTGACCTTCGCGCGAGGTTGCCTTCTTACCTTCACAATGAAAGATCATTGCCAGTGCACGCGCTCTAACGCCGCTCGGTTCGGACAGCGTGACAAAGCCTCCAAGATGATCTGGGAGAAGGCTACCTCGGCGGCTTGTCGCCAGCTGACGGTCGCCAACTCGCCCGAAGAGATCGTACGCGGAGAGGTCGAAAGGCATTTCTTCCAGTACTGGACATGTGGAGATTGTTGTCACACACTGAAGGGGAAGGTTGGCGATGTTGGTAGGAGGTGGAAAAGGGTGGACGAGGAAGTACGCTTTTAGGGTTGGGATTGTGGAGCAGGCTATTGGGAAGTTGGCAGCTCAGAGTCTATGAAAGAAGACGCAGTACATGTTCCTATGACTTACAGAGGGAATGGAAGATCGAAGCGTCTTGTTGAAAGCGAGTTTGACGGTCGAGCGTCCTTCGCAAGCTTCGCAGGCAGTTGCGCGAAAGAGCGATTAGGCGAAGCGTGTTGCCTGGGTGCCCCACTCAGGCTGCTTGAACCACCCTCCCCGGAAAGACTCCTTTCAGCCCATTCGAGAGCAAGACGATCTCTCCCTTGGCGACAGTCTCCCTCCTCACAAGTCCCTCCTTCCAAGCTCCCTTCTCCAACAACCATCTCCTCATCACCCCCGGCAGCCCACCACTTTCCTTCTCCGGAGTAACCCACTCTCCACGTCTCCAAAAAGCAAGATTGGTGATGCTGCCCTCCATTACCTCCAATTCTCCGTTCCAAAGAAGGACTTCTTCGGCATAGTTGGCTTCGATGGAGACGCGGGAGCGTGCGGAAAGGTAGTGGTCTCGGGAGGTTGTTTTATTTGAGGTGTACACAGAGGGAAGGGTGAAGAGAGGGTCTATGTGGACGGGCATGAGATTCGGGTGGGAGGCGAGCGTGGTGGGCGTTTGCGAGGTGGAAAATAAAGTCGAAGTCGACGCAACGGGTGGCGTGGGGGAAAGCTGAACTGTGAGTTGTCCAGCGGAATCTAAAAGCACGCGGATCTAGACATTGGGATTTCGAATGATTAGCCTCGTCCAGGTTCGTGTCGCCGAGTCGTCGCGCACCTTGAGCGGAGCCCCACCTCCCTCCACCTCCTCGTACTTTCTGACAGCTTCATCAAGCTCCATTTCAAATCTGAGCATGCCCAGATCGCCGTCTAAAGAGGTTGCCGCTTGAGTCCACTTGAAGGCTAGCGCTGCTTCGACGAGCCTGTCTCTGTGGTAAGGTAGGAGCAGGTAAGGTGACGGCGTGGAAGCTGGGATGGTGTTCGTGTTGCATGGCTCGGTACGGAGAGCCGGATCGTAGCGCAGGGATGAAAATACGTGGGCGGGTGCCGGATTGACGCGTGTTGTTGAGTCAGGCATAGCTTGCGCGCTGGGCGACACAGGACGCGTTTTTGCCAGATGGACACAATTCGATCTCGCTTTGCCAGTGTGCTCAGATTGAGTTACTTCGAGTCAGAGTTGGGTGGTGGATGTTGCAGTATCCGGTCCAAGCCGAGTTGGCGGAGCAAGTCGGTTTGTCGATCTCGGCTTGAAGATCGAAAAAAGTACGTCTTGCACAAGTCTTGCACTCCGACGCTTGCACCCGACGGCTTCAAACGCTTCTCATCAACGACTTCACCAACCTTCATCCCCGCCTGAGGATCAGTTATTTATACACAGCTAATCTAGCTTAGATCTCGACTCCTGCGAGCAGCGATATCGATGTCCGCCAGCGAAACTACAGCTCAGCCGACCGTCGACCCCAGCGTCGGCGAGGTAGCGGCTGTCGAGCCAGAATCTCAAGGTCAGTCACGCCATAAACCATTTGAACTCGGATCGCAGCGCTCACAGCGTCACCTCTGCCCCGCCTTCGCTTTTCCGTCCCATCTTACCCCACTCCTGTACCGACCACCACACCGAAATCCAATTTAAACTTGACACCAAGCAGAAGCTGCCCAGGAAGAAGCTCCAGCACAGTTTGAGGTCACACTGCTCCTCCCGACCCAATCCTTCGTCAACCTTTCCCACATCTCTCCTCAACCCCGCCAGCCGAATGCCGACGGCTTCCTCGAGCTCCCCATCCCCGTTACGCCCACCGACGCAGTACAAGAGCTTCGCAACCTCATCACTGAGAGCCCCGAAGGCTTCTGGCTTGGCGCTTTCGGCTTTGTGCCTGTGGAGGCTGAAGAGATCGTTGGAGAAGAGAAGGAGGGAGAGGAGAAGAGCTACGGCCCTTGGGTCGACATGACTCCTCCTGTTCAGGACCCGAAGTCGACTATTGTCGACCCTTCTATGTGGAAGTTGACCGCAGACGGCGTCCTTGGCGACTTCTGCGAGCTATCCGCTGTTTTCGGATCTGGTGAGGTCGAGAACAAGAAGCGAGGATTGAAGGTGGTTCTTAGTGCGTTCTCTTCCTTCTTATTTCGTACCAGTAGTGGGCCTTGGGAGCTAACGGGATTGTGTCTTACAATCAGCATCCTTTTCTCCTCTCGCGACGAGTCTTCACCTCCTCCGATTCCGCGACACCCTTTTCGGAAGTCTCCCCAGCCAAAGTGCGAACGCCAGCTACGATCCTGCTAGCATTGGCATCAGCTCTGGAGCTACCCTCTATACTTCCGTTCGAGGAGCTGCACCAGCGGGAGATGTTGCTGCACCAGAGGAGGAAGCCGAAGGTCCGTGCATTTCGCATTCATCCGCCTTGCGCCGCGGACTCCATCTCACTTTATTCTGGTCTCTCAGTCAAGGGAAAGAAGTCGAAGGCGCTCAAGAAACCCGAGGCTCCAATTTCAGCTCCCACCGAACCCGAAACCGAGTCTGCACCTAAGGAGAACGCAAAGCATCCCTTCAGCGACTGGTCAATCTCTGATCTCAGCCCATTCTCTTACCTCGAGCACCTTCGCCCAGCCACCACCCCAGCTCTCGCGTCACCTTGCATCAAGGCGCTCGGCATTTCGGCCTGGAGCCCCCCTCCTCACCCGCGCCGTATGCGAGGCGACATCGTCTACTTGACTCTTACGACTCTCGAAGGAGAGTCCTACCAGGTCACCGCCGCCGCGACCGGATTCTGGATTGCAAAGTCGACCCCTACGACTTTCGACCCTACCGCCAGGACTCCTACTCCCCGTGGTCTCCGACCTACCCCTTACCACAGTCTCTTCGAGCTCAGCTGTGCTCTCAGTCCTTCCTTCAGCAAGGCGCTCGTTAAGATCATCGAGACGCAGAATCCCGCACCCCAGGTCTCTACCGACATTTACGCCACTCTTGCCATTTCGCATGCCATCCCTGCCTCCTCTTGGCTCGTCCCCGCCCCGGTCCACGTTTCGGACCCATTCCGCACCCAACTCGCCTACCTCCTCACGACTTCGACGAACGCGGATCTTCTGCCACCAGCTCGTGACTGGAACGACGAGTTCTGTCAATACCGCGACCTTCCCCAAGGCACCATGTCTGAACGTCTCCTTCGTGAACGTCTTCTCCACCGCGTGCAATGTGACTTCGTCCAGGCTGGAACTCGGGGAGCCGTCTCCATCGCTAGAGGTGACGTCCCTCCTTTGAACCCCAACGAGCCCGTCGAAGCCCACACTTTCATCCACAACAACATGCTCTTCACCAGGGCCGATGACGCTATCAAGGCTTTCGCCCACCTCGGAGGAAATGACGCCGCTCGTGTTGCCGCCTCAAAAGATCTTCAGGGAGTCAACGTCCTCGAACAACTCGACATCAAGGGACTCAGCACGATGGCTTCTGTCGTTGTTGATTACCTTGGAGAGCGATGGGTTGCCCAGAGTCTCATTCCTGGACTTTTCAAGACCACCGAGGAGGACAAGGAAGCAAAGGAAGCCGAGTCGAAGCCTGCTGTTGTCTACCCAGAGGGAGATGAGGCTGCCGCTGCCGCAGCACTCAAGGCTGCCGAGGAGGACAAGGCCTTCCCCAGTATGGAGACGCCAAACCGGGACGACTACCCTTCGTCGGGAGCGTTCAGGATCGTCTACGGAAGTGGAAACCCTGAGGAGCCGGACGAGAAGATTCGCTCTTCGGCATACTTTGCTGCTTTGGCGAAGTCTGTGGCCGAGAAGGTCAACTTCGCTGAGCACAAGGTCATCGCTTCGGACGGAAAGGTCACAGAGCTTTGGACTAGCACCGACATGCATGGTATTGCTGCTCCCGATGGCAGGAGCTACTTCATTGATTGCTGTGAGTGTGACGATTTTTTTCTTTCGTCAATCGCTCTGACGTTCTCAACCCCTCGAAGTCCGCCTCCACTGCACCGACATCGAGTTTCTCGAGAACAACGTCTCCGGCGCCACCTTCACCGACGCTTCCGACAAGACCGTCAACGGAGTTCACACTCCCCCCGCCTACCCTCACCGTCTCGCCCTTCTCCGTCCCGAACTTCTCGAGGCCTACCGCGACTCGAAGCTCGAAAAGTGGATTGAAGTCCGCGTCAAGGAGCACCGCGCTCAACTGGAGGAGCAAGAGAAGGCCGCCGCTTCCGTCGAATCTGAGCTTAAGGAAGCTGCTACCGACTCGACCAGCCCGGCAGAGAAGGCCAAGGCTGAGCCTGCTATCATCCAGGCTAGCGAGTTCAAGCTCGCTTTCAACCCGGATGCGTTTGTCGAGCGAAAGCCGCTTGAGGATGGAAAGGCTGCAGTACTCATCTACGACCCGGAAGAGGAGTCGACCAAGGCTGTTCGTGATGCTTCGGTATACCTTCGTGAGAAGGTTTTGCCAGAATTCATTGTTATGGTCATTTCCGCTGTCGTTGCGATTACCGATGGCCAATTCCTCGCCAAGCTCCTTCACCGACGTGGTATCAACATTCGTTACTTGGGAATGCTTGCCGACATTGCTGAGCGTCAAGGGCCTACTCTCGAGTACCCTCGTGGAACCAGCAAGCCTGACATTGAGTTCGGACTCGCTTCTCTCAAGGTTCGCGGCGTCTAATCCATACTGAAGCCTCAAGACTCTTCCTGATATTGTTTTGACTCCAATCAGAGCACTTTGCAACATGCCATGGTCGTCCGTGCCTGCAAGCACATCCTCAATCGTCTCCTCCGCAAATCCCTCACCGCCGACCACGCCAGTCTCATCGCCCACTTCTTTAACTGTCTCGTCGGTACCTCCCTCGAGCCCAATCCGTCTCCCGAGCTCGTCGGTCTCCCTGCCGGCGCCAACGCGCAGCGCGCATGGGCGTCCCTCACGCCTTCCACCCTCCGCTCCCAAATTGTCGAGGAAGTCGAGGCTCGCTACCGCTACACTATCCCCACCTCTTTCTTCAACCCCGTCACCCTTGTGCCAACAAGGCTCGTCCGTGAGATCTGCATGCGCGTCGGAATTCAGCTCGTTCTGCGCGAGTACAAGTTCGGCTCTCGCGTCGCGGTTGAGGCAAACGGAAATGGCGCTGGTTCGTCATCGGAGGAGGAGAAGATTCAGGCTTCGCCAAGTCCTGTCGTCAACGAGCTTAAGAAAAAAAAGAAGAAGAGCCCGGCACAGCTCGAGCGGGAAGCAGCTAAGGCAGATGAGAACCGCACTGTTACATTCCGCGCTGAGGACGTTTTGAACGTCATGCCGGTCATCAAGGCTTCTGTTCACAAGGTTTGTGCTCCATTCTTCTCCTGCTCCAATATTTGGCAACTAATCTCGAATTTGCTGACAGAGCCAACTCGCTGAAGAGACTTTCGCGGCCGGTACCGCCGCCCTCGACAAGGGCAGCTTCGAGCTCGGACAAGAGATGGTCCAGGACGCTCTCAACTTCTACGAGCAGGTGTTCGGTAGTGTTCACCAAGAAGCTGCTTCTCGCTTCCACACCCTTGGTATCAGTGCGTCTTGCTTGTCCTTGGCGTTTTTCTGTGACTAGCGCTCACCAGCTCGTCTCCAGTGTACCATAACTTGGCCCAAGGTGCTCTCCGACGAGTCCAGACACACGAGACGGCCGAGGACCAGCTTAAGAGCATGACACCAGAAGCCCGCGTCGAAGGAGCGAAGCGTCTCCAGGAGTATTTGCTCGAGAACCCAGACGCTCAACGAGCCGAGGCCGACAACTTTCTGCAATCCGCCGTTAGGATGCTTCGCCAGAGTGTCATCATCGCCGAGCGTACCTTCGGTCTCGACAGCCCCGAAGCGATCCAACATTACAGCGACCTTGGTCTCCTTGAGCAGGCGGTTGGAAACTCGGACACCGGAATGCGTCTCACGAAACACGCCCTCTCACTCTGGGCGTCTGCTTACGGGCCCGACCACCCGAGCAGCCTCAACCTCCTCAGCAACGTTGCCTCGATGGTGCAAACACAATACGGCGTCGTCGCTTCTATCCCTCTCCTCATCGAGTGCTGGAAGCTCGCGAAGGTCATTTACGGTGACTCTTCGCTTCAAGCTGCCTCGCTCGAGTACCAAATGGCGCAAGTGTATGGACTCACCGGAAAATTCGCTGAATCTATCGCCCATGGAACCGCCGCCCTTACTCTTTTCCGAACACTCTACGACCCCGAAACGAAGGAGCTACAGGAAGCCGAGCAGTTCCTCGCTGTCGTGACCGACGCCGCTGGCCGGGAAGATCGCGAAGCAGCCGAGCGAGCTGAGCGACTTCAGAAGAAGTTCCCAAAACTCATGGCAGACAAGGACATCCGAGCAAGGATTGGCGCAGCGTCTACGCACTCGCACCGGACCCCGGCGTCCGCTTCTGCACCCTCACCAGCACCGGTCGAGGATGTTCCCGTCGTCGTCAAGAAGGACTACGGTCAAAAGGCAAACCTGTCTGTGGATGAGCTCGTTAGCTTCATTCAGGGCACGCCAGTAGCTTCCTCATCGAAGGCAGCACGAAAACAACGCAAGAACTAAACGGAAACAACGCCAGCGGCGTTCTTAGAAAGTGAGTTGTACATGCATTGGGCAGCCCCGAGCAGTAGCTTACTTCAAGCAACATTGACTCTCGCAGCTTGTAATAATGGTTCTTATTCTGAAGCTACAACCCCTCACCGCTCAATCAGAACACAATTCATGCATTTTAAACGAAAGATCTCGTATACGCCAAGCGTGGCTGCTGACTGCTGCTCTAAGTGATATGCAACCATTTCAGCCTGAATAAATTGAATCGTGGGTCGTGGGAAGAAGGGGGACAGCGCGCAGGGGAAGGGGAGTACGTTTCATGATCGACACGCCGTGCTCTTGATGTCGTTCCCCGCGATGTGCGTGTCTTCCATTCCTTCTTCCCTCCTTTCCTTCTCCTTGACCACAATCTATCTTCACCACCACCAGACTGCCACCTCTTATGCCATCAAGTAACCCAGCCCCACCCGGAAATGGCGAACGTCCGGAGAGGCCCAAGAGTCTCGCTCTCTTCGCCAAGCTCAAGAGAACACTATCTCAACCACGTACCGAAGCGTCGGAGATCTCGACGCAGTCTCCGGATGGCGAGACTAACGATCAAGCGAAGGCTCTTTCAGATCCCTCGCAGCCTGTTGACCTCGTCCACACCATCCTCCAGCAAGCCAAAAGCGGAAAGCTCGGCGCAGATCTCAAGACAGCTTTGCACGCTCTCCAGCAACTCACCGCGCCACCCATTGACGACCGCAAACTTTTGCTTGAAGAGGTCATCCAAACCCTCAGCGGCCTCCCATCCAACTCTGCCATCGGAACAACCGTCTCTGATACTTTGATAGGATCTCTGTGGCAAGATCTAGTTCGTCTTTTCCCTTCTATCGCGAGCCAGACTGTGGCTAATTTGATGCTCAAGCCGCACCCGCCAGCTACCTACCTCGGGAATGAATTTCGCACCGCAGATGGAAGTGGGAATAATTTGGATAATCCAGATCTAGGGAAATCTGGCACTCGTTTGTTCAGTCACTTTCATCGTCCCCACTCGACGCATACTCAAAGTCTATATCCAGCCTATGCACGCTCCGTCGCCCCAGTCCACCCGCTCCCACACAATCTCCCAGATCCTGGACTGGTTTTCGACGCTCTCTTACGACGAGAATCTTTCGAGCCTCACCCCTCCGGCATCTCGTGAGAGAACTCGTTCGCACAGAAAAAGAGGCAGCTATTGAAGTTAGCTACAACTTTTTTCTAGGTCCCTGCTCTTCAGCTTCGCTACACTCATTATTCACAGGTAGAGTCAGGATCCCTCTCCGCCTGCACAGTCACTGAGAATTCAACGTAGTGCCTTTCAAACCTCGCGAAAAGATGCTAATATCAATGAAGCGTCTTCGTACTTGGATCTGAGTCCTCTTTACGTGAGTTGTCGATGACAGAAGCTTTTGAGGTTCGACTTTGACCACTTTCGCGCTCCACAGGGTAACAATCAGACAGAGCAGAATACTGTACGCTCGTTCGAACAAGGGGAGCTTTGGCCAGACTGCTGGGCAAGGTGAGTATGGTTCCACACTCGTCTTTCCGATTGGGCTAATTTAGACCTTTTATCCCATTAACAAGTGATCGCCTCGGGCTGATGCCTCCTCACGTTGCTGCTCTTCTGGTCGTCTTCTCCCGGTGAGCACGAAATCGGACAGAACGTCAGCGTACTCCGTGGACACTGACGATCTTTTCAACGCACCAGAAACCACAATTTTATCGCTCGCAAACTCTTCAGCATCAATGAGGCGGGCAAGTTCAAGCCAGTCGGACAGCTTGATACAGATGGGAAGAAGGCGCAAGACGAGCGACTCTTTCAGACGGCTCGGCTCATCAATTGTGGATTCTTCGTGAATGTTGTGAGTGCTTTGGAACACTTTGGTTGCGATCTGAAACTCAATACTGGACGTGACTTTTAGGTCTTTTACGATTACATAAGGTCTCAGAGCCGTGACATCTCTTCATGGATACGATTTGCTGACATTCACCTGAGCAGAGTCATTTTAAACAATAACCGTACTGAATCAACCTGGGCGCTCTTCCCCAACAGTAAGTTCGTCATCAAGCTTAGTAACCCTTTCACTCATTTTTCGAACTAGATGTCATCAAAAACTTGACTGGAGGGTCAGTTCCACGCGGGGTCGGGAACGCGTGCAGTATCGAGTTTAACATTCTCTAGTAAGTAACAGCTCTATGGAATGGATGGCAGAGAATTTCAGCTTATCTTCTCGTAGTCGCTGGCACTCTGCTATCTCAGCGGAAGATGAGGAGTGGACAAATCAACTTTTCAAGAAGCTGCTCCCCGACAAGACGTTTGACGAGGTACGACTCTACTCTCGCAACTCATTTGCTTTTGTTCATCGTTCTGGATTACTTTAGATGACTGAGGCAGACTTCGTGTCAGCTATGACTCAACTTGGTCGTGCTCAAGGGACGGACGTTCGCCGCTGGACGTTTGGCGAACTTAAGCGCCAAGGCCCAGATGGCTACGGTCCCTTCCGCGACTCTGATATCAGTGATTTGCTCACCAAGGCAACAGAATCGGTCGCTGGGGCCTTTCGAGGAGGGGGCACGCCTGCTTGCATGAGAAGTAATTTGCAAGCATGTCGCCTTGCTGAGACAACGTACTGATTTAGTGCCTCCAGTCATCGACGTACTTGGAATGGCTATCGCTCGACAAGATTGGAAGGCGTGTTCTCTCAATGAATTCCGCAAGTTTCTCCATTTGAAGGTGCGCAACCTTTCGGCCTGGGCTTCATACCAGCTGCGCTGAGCTAAGACGCTTACAGCCTTTCGACACTTTCCAAGGTAGTTCATGGCGATATTGTCAGCTACGGGTTTAGCTGAGCATTTTCATAGATTGGAATCCAGATTCAAAAATCTGGAGAGCAGCGGAGAACCTTTACACTCACATTGACAACCTCGAGCTTTTCCCAGGTCAGTCAGGTTGCACTGTCTTTCTCTACTCAAGCCATATACTCACGGACCTGTAAATTAGGCTTGACGGCCGAGCAAGCTAAACCCAGCATGCCTGGATCTGGTCTTGCTCCTGGCTACACGATCTCCAGAGCGATTTTGAGCGACGCCGGTACGCTTTGCCGTTCCGAGGTGAGAGACCCAAAGGCGTCTGTCTGAGCTTCTTCCGCTTAGTGGCGCTGGTCAGAGGTGATCGCTACTTCACCACCGAATTCAATCCGGCCTCTCTTACTGATTGGGGCTTTGAGGACGTACATCCTGACGTTACCGGCGGATCCTTCGGCGGGGTTTTGGGAAAGGTGCCGACGCTCACTTCGCAGTGTATTCCTCCAATGTCGCTGACTTCACCACTCAGATATTGATGCGTACCCTGCCGACATCGTACTCATTTAACTCGATCTACGCACTCTTCCCCTTCAGTACGCCAGAGACGACAAAAGCGATTCTCCTCAAGCTGGGCATCGCGGACAAGTATGACTTCTCCAAGCCAGTGGCTGCGAGGCCCAAGGTACCGGCTTTTACGTATGCAGGCTGCTTGAGCATTTTGAGTGAGCTAGCTATCTTCGGGAGCTGGGCTAGATCAAGCTGACTTCGACTTCGCTCAAGCTGATCACGAGACCTTCGGCGTCGTCTACGGACCCTCGATCAAACAACTAGTACGCACCTTATTTGCGAGTCTCGCTTCTTCGAGGCTGATTTTTCGAAGGTCGGGAACGATTACGGCTTCTTCATCGGTGAGAAATTCATCCCACTGCTGGTGAGGAGGTGCTGAGTTTTCGCTGAATCTTTCTGTGTACGACAGGCTTCAACAACATTGAGGACCACACGCGCGACAGAGAAATTCTGAGCAAGGTAGTTCCCATTCGCGTCTCCCCTCGCGAAAGGCATCTCTGATCTCATTCAAAATCAGGCTCTTTTTCTTGAGGGGTGGGAATCGTCTCTGAAGCAATTCTATGAGAGTACAACGAAGGATTTGATCAAAGCCAAGTCATGGTCCTTCGGGCAGGCCAGGACTTTCCATCTCGACGTTGTTCGTGATGTCACCAACGTAAGCTTGCTAGCTATTCAATTCTTTTCGTTTGTAGAGCTCATGACGCCTTGTAAAATTACTTAGCTCGTCTCTGTATATTGGGTCGCTTCCGCATTCGGGGTCCCCCTCAAGACAGATCCCAAGACTTACGGTCTGACACCGCAAGAATTATACTCGATGCTATCGGTCCTTTTCACCTTCGTGAGCCTTTTATTCCACGTCCCTGAATATTGAAAGCTTACTTTCTGTCTCCAGATATTCCTGAACTCCGACCCGGTCCATGGCTTTGCGCTGAAGGATGCAGCACTGTCGCAGAGCAAGCTCCTCGGTGCCATCGTTGCGATGAGATTCAGCAAACTCACGGGAGCTTCAGTGAGTCGTGCTGTTGATCCATCAAACCCATTTATTTACTGCTTTGATTAGACGAAGCAATTAGAGAAAGAGGTTCGCGCTGGACTTCCCGGTCTCAACTTGAATGCCGTCGCGTTGTCGCAGGAGGCTCGCGCTTTTTACAGCAGCATGATTCGCTCGAAAAGGCCACTTGAACAACTGATCTCTTCTACTCGTGAGCTTTTTTTGCCTGCCTTTATAGAACAGATACTGATGTCATTCACAGTCGCGACAATGACCGCATCGGTGGCGAATCAAGGACAAGTGGCTGCCCACGTTATAAACTTTTATCTCGCACCTGAGCAACGAAACCACTATGATGTGCTTGTCGAACTTGCGAATGAATCGTCTGATGTGGCGGACAGCAAGATCTGGGTGCGTCTTGTGCTGGAGCCCCTTCTGATGCGAAGGACTGACATCTCATGCAGTCCTACATCCTAGAAGTCATGCGACTCGACCCACAGGTAATCACGAGTCACTGTATCCTCTTTGAATTATATCAATCTCCTTACGCAGACGCCTGGTATTCCTCGGGTGGCGACCGCGAACGGCTCTTTCAAGGATGGAGACAAGGACGTCGAGTTCAGCCAGGGTGAGTCACTACAACTGTCCACTGATGCGCGAATCTTAGAGACACCCTGCATCAGGTGATATCATGTTTGCGTCTATGCAATCTTGCGGAAGGGATCCACTGGTTTTCCCAAACCCGGACGAAGTCGATGTCACTCGCGACCAGAGCCTTTACAAGGTCTTCGGGAGTGGAATGCACAGCTGTTCGTACCCTCACTCAGCAGTGTGATTATACATGAACAAATCGGTCTTGCATCAGGTGTAGGAAGCCAGCTTGTTCGGGTCTCGATGGTGGCGATGATCCGAGAGGTGCGCGACCTATCGACTTACCCGAGCTAATTTGACTGACCAGTTTCGTCCGACTCAGGTTTTCAAGCTGAAGAACTTGCGACGAGCTGCTGGAGCTCCCGGCCAACTTTATCGCTTCACCGAAAACATTGCGGATACGCCTTACCCAGTCTACATTTCTGCTCAAGGTGCTTTGACATTCGAATGGAGAATTGATGACCCTTTGGCTGACGAGTAAATGCTTAAAGCATCGACTACGCCCTATCCTGTCTCCCTCGGTATCATTTACGACGCCTGAGATGTCGATACTGTATGGTGCCGCCACACAGCCTATAACACTGGCACCCAGACGAAAGCGTACATGTCGTCACCCCCGTTTCATTCAAGTAACACAGCACCTAAGCTTCGATGTCAATCAATCGCGTCACTCCCTTTGACCTCTTTTCGAGAGTCGTCAACGATCGCTATCGCGTCTTACTGGCAAAGATCTTTAACCGGATCGAATGCCTCTCCCTAGAAGGCTTTCTAAGCGACCAGCATATGAAGAACGTAAAAGAAGTTGATACTCACAATGAGAATCCCGAGGAAGAGTGTGGACGGAGCAAACGCTTTCGTGAGTCTGACTCCAAACTTCATCATTCCGTCTCCAGGTGTCGTGATTTGCTGCGGCGCTCAGTGTGTACTTATCTGCTTTTACTTCGAGCTCTTTCTCTACTCACCACCGCTTCCAAATCTAGACATGTCAACTACCACCACTCAAACCACCGATGCCAACGTCGGCTCTCTAAATTTTTGCCCCCTAACTGGAAACCAAGTCAAAGAGGTCAAAATTGACGAGCGTTACAAGTACGCTAGGTTCTTGCCAGCTTTCGACACCTGTGGGTATGTCATTTTCTTTAATATTTCTAGCTTTGCTGAACGTCTTCGATCTTTGTAGCCCTTCACTACCCGCCGCTTAAGCCTTTCGACCACATCGACCCAGGTTTCGCTGCTCTCACCGACCCCACGCCTCGGAGCTTCCTCGACGCAGGAGAGGTCGCAGAGGTGACGCCAGACCTCGGATCTGAGGTTTCGGGCGTCCAGCTACACCGTCTCAATGCGAGAGAGAGGTCACAGCTCGCCCTCTTCGTCGCCCAACGAGGCGTTGTCGCTTTCCGGGTATTTGGGTCTTCCGTATGATTGATGCTGCAGCCAGCTGAGGCTAGGGTCTCTTTACAGGATCAGGAATTCGTGGATCAAGATCCCGAGTGGCAGCTCCACGAGTGAGGATCATTTAATCGCTCGAAAGTCCCACGCCACTCACTGTGTGCAAAATTTCCAGTTTCGGCGCAACATTTGGCCGCCTGCACATCCATCCCACGTCCGCCCATCCAAGGGATTTTCCCGAGTTCCACTTGGTATACCGCGACTCAACCGGTACAATGAACTACGAGACCAACGAGCGTTTGACCTCGAGCGTCTGGCACTCGGATGTATCATACGAAGTGCAGCCACCAGGATTGACGACCCTTTTCCTCTACGATTCACCAAAGACTGGCGGAGATACTGGATACGCGGATCAAAGGTGAGGTTTCTCCTGAAACGTCCTATGTCTGTGGAACTGAGCTGTGCGTCTGTAGAGCGGCGTACCTGCACCTATCACCGTCTTTCAGAGCCTACCTTGAAACGCTCTCGGTGAGAGGTTCACTTACATTCAAGCCCGTCATCCTTTGTGGCTCATCAAACGATGCTTTTACCACAGGTGGTCCACTCAGGCGTGGAGCAAGCCGAGATTTCTCGCAAGGGTCTTAGAGGTGGCGTCGTGAGGCGCGAGCCAGTGTCTACTGTCCATCCTCTCGTTCGAACCCACCCTGTTACCGGGGAGAAGGTGACTTCGAATTGAATGTAAGAAGTTTCTGCGACCAGCTCACAGAACGTTTGCGTCTATAGGCACTCTTTGTAAACCCCCACTTCTGTAGGAAAATCGTCGGATTGAAGACGGAAGAATCGGACGCAATCCTCAACCTGCTATAGTAAGCTTCGAGTTCCTCTGAGTGCTTTGAGATTCTGCTGAACCTGATTCTCACTCGTTTGCAGCAACCACATTGCTCAGAGCGCCGATATTCAGGCCCGCGTAAGCTCTTTCAGCCTTCCTGCCTTCGCTCAAAACAACTTGCTGACTTTCCATCGTGTACAGCTCAAGTGGAAGCCCAAAACTGTGGTAATGTGGGACAGTGAGTATTCGAGTACACGGTTCGTGTTTGAGTCTTTTCAATAATGTCCTGGTTTGATCAGACCGCGTTGTCGCTCACACGGCCATTGTCGACTTCGCAAGAGGGGGAGGAAGGCGGCACGGAGCTAGGATCACTCCACAGGCAGAGAGACCTTTCATCAAGCCTTAGGCATGTAAGGTGGCGAATCTAAGTGCGCCTACCTTGTATGAGCGTTGGGTTATCTTGTGCAACGTGAAAACCACCTCGGAGCGACTGCAACCTCAGGATGCGGTTCTCAAATCAGGCTTGAGTGCTTCAAAGTAATTGGTGTTAAACCGTTGATAGCGAAGTCCAACTATATGTCGTCAATCACTTCGCAACGACAAAATCCGTTGCGTTGCGGCGACGTTCCCAATGATCGCTTGTATGCCAGCGGCTATGGAGCCTACGCACCATCTGAATCAGCATTTGCAAGCACAATAAAAGTGCTTGAAATTACCAGCGGCAATTCCTCCGGCGCCAAACCCGATGGCAGGTAGAATGACTGGCGTACAGGCAAGCGTTATGCCGGCGGCAGCGAGGAGGAGAAGCACGATGGTGCGCTGGGAAGGCATGGAGAAGGCGAAGGGAATACCGAAGTATACGGGCATTTTGAGGTTTCACGTTCATTGAGGGCGGATGCTGTTTTGGAGGAGGTTGAGGGAAGGAGGAACAAGTAAGAGTTGCTGTTCGGAGGGACGTCGACTCACACTCCTTCTGCAACCCTGTTCTGTGCTGCGCTATACTGCTCAAAAAAAGTAGCGGCTATCGATCCCGACTCGTAAAGAACAATGGGATTTGTCGACTCAGGGTGAGCGCATACGATAGATTCTTCTCATTCATGCATCATGGCGTTGCCGCGATCGAAAAGTTGTCGAAGTCGCGAAGGCTCGGGCATCGGTTTCAAGTCTTATTAATTACAGCTATATTACTTGAAGTCGGAGTCTACGGAGGAAAATGATCAGCCCATCAGCCAATGAACACGCCGGAAGGCCACTTACTGAACTCCCTTCCAATCAACATCCTTCGAATCTCCTGAGTTCCAGCTCCCACGCGATACAACTGCGAATCTCGCATTATTCGTCCAACCGGGTAGTCACTGAGAGCCGAAGTTACGTGTGAGCGATGATTCCCTCGCACCTAACTGGAGGAAGGGAATGGTTCGTACTTGATGTAACCATTTCCACCGAGCATTTGCATGGCCTCTGCAGAACACGATTAGACCCGTCAGCTTAACGACTTAGTAAAGGAAGAGTGAAAGATGAACCCAGTGCGACTTCGACGCAGCGATCACTCGAGTAAAGAATTACACCGGCACAATCCTGCGAAGTCAATCGGACTCTTGTCAGTGACCGATCAACAAACGGCGAAGATAATTCAAATCTACCCTTCGACTAACTTGTCCCGCATCACAAGCTTTCGAGCGCAATCGAAAAGCAAATGAACGTTGTCAACACCAGTCTCGTGCACGAGCCCGAAGCCAGCTCACCTCGTCCAACAGCATAAACATAAGACCTCGTCGCCGAGATCTTGGTGAACATATCCGCGATCTTTCCTTGCATGAGCTGGAAAGTACCAACTGGGACTCCGAACTGCTTGCGGTCGTGAACGTAGGGAAGCGCATCCTATCTCCCCGAAGTTGAAGTCAGGCTTCGCAGGGTGAGGTAGGTGAAACACGACTGACGTCGAAGGCAGCCTGCATCAATCCCAGAGGGCCACCCGACAGTACCAGCTTATTTATTCCAGAGTTAGTGATCACTCGCGCGTATTCGAGTTTGCAGGCGACGAACCCGTTCGAGATCGAGACCGCTCATCAGAACACCAGCTCCTCCGTTCAGAGGCCCGAGTACGTTCTCGACTGGGACTTCACAGTCCTCGAAGACAAGCTGGTTTAATCAAAGGCAGGAGCGAATCAGCTCATGAGTATCTTTGGAAAGCAGGTGAAAAGGTTCGTACCTCGCAAGTGTTCGAACCTCGCATCCCAAACTTATCGAGTTTCTGGTGCGTGGAGAAGCCCTTCATTCCTTTTTCGATGCTGTAGTTTGAAAACGAGTTTCAGTCGTTGGAAACAAAACGAATCCAAAGAAGGATTGAACCTTACATGAACGTCGTGATGCCTTTTGACCCTTTCGTTGGCTCCGTCTTGGCGTAAACAATTAGGGTCGAAGCATCCGGCCCATTCGTGATCCTAGCGAAGAGACACCATCAGCAAATCCCTCAAGTCTCTCAAGTACAATCAACTACAATTACTCACCAGAACTTGTTGCCATTCAAAACATAAAAGTCTCCTTTCCGCTCTGCCTTCAGAGTCATGGAAACCACATCACTCCCGCTCCCAGGCTCACTCATCGCGAGCGATCCAACTTTCTTCCCCGAGATGAGATCTGGGAGGTATTTTTCCTTCTGTGCTTTTGTGCCGTGCCGTGAAAGCTGGTTCACACAAAGATTCGAGCTGTGAGACGGGGAGGGCCGACGGTCCGGCGGTTAGTGGCGCGAGGTGTTTGCGAGTCGGGAGAGGCACGTACTGGGCACCGTAAGATAGCGCAATGCTTCCAGAGCATCTCGACATCTGCCGTGTATCGTAAGCTCCCGCGTTCCCCACTCCTCCCCATACCAATGCGACGCGCGCCGACGGGGCCCCGCACTCACCTCCTCCATGACGATCGTGTGATCCAAGTAGCCCTTCCCAAGTCCACCATACTCCTCAGGAGCAGTCAATCCGAGTATCCCAAGTTCTCCAAACTTCTCCCATAGTTCGTTAGGGAATGCGTTGTTCTTGTCGGTCGACTCGGCGAGCGGGGCAACTTCCTTGTCGAAGAAGGCGGATACGGTGGAGCGGAGCTGTGGTGGAATGAAATGTGAGTGGTTGAAGAGGCAGCTGAGGTGAGGTTGACACACTTCAGCTTGCTCTTCCGTGAGACCTGCGAGCGATGGTGAGTAGCCTGAGTAGCCGCGAACGATGGGACGGGAGGCGCGTTTAAGCGTTTGTGAAAGTGTGCGAGAGGCTCTTAATGGGATTGTCATTTCTTGATGGTGTTTGATTGGGTCGAGGAGAGGCGACTAAAGTGCGCGGCTATGACACGGGCCGGCACGCCGAGGACAGGATTCGCTACATACAGGTGTTTTCAATACTATTGACGCCACAGAGTGCTCTTCATCATATCATATATTCGACTTCATGTTCGACTTCATGACTTCAGAGGAGATTCATCGGCCCATTGGAAAGCTTCATTTATGTACCTACCCCTATCTTTGACTTCTCTTCTTCGCTCTCGCCAACGGCCACACAAAGTCTTGAAGATCTTCCACAGCCGATGCCGACAGATTAAGGAGCCTTGAGTTATACGAAAAAAAAGGTACGGCTCCTGAAAGATGAATGCCTTGTAGTTGAGCGTCACACTTTCAACAAGTCTCGCGCTGAGAGGCGACTCGGATGCTCACGGGTAACTTGTACGCTCTTCTGGCAGGCAGGATCAGAGAGATGTAGTAGCTAAGTCTTGAGCATGTGCAGTTGCGACCTGTCGATCGACTCCGTCAAAACTGACTACTCGACAGGGCGATCGTCACGCTCCTCTCAGACCATGCGAACGTTAAGCCTTTGTGATGGATTCTTCTCACACTAATATACAAAGAATACAGGATTCCTATTGAGAAGATGACATGATTATGAACTACTGACGTGTCGGCCTGCATGGGATTTGAGGAGAGAAGCGCCGTCGTTGACGGGTATAACTGTTGTGTGGACAGATTGTGGTCGTGAACTCTCTCAAATTGACCTCCCTCAAATTCTTGTTTAGACTCAAAGCCCACATTTGAAGTCTTGAGATTTCCTGCGTCGATTGGAGGGAGGCGGTAGAGTGTGTACAGCACTTGCCAAAAAGGAGAAATACGGCCTTCGAAGAACCGACTGGATCTACCCCTGAGGCCGTACTCGGATTCGAGTCGAGGTTATCAGTAAGCTACATAAATTTGCTGTTGTTTCAGAAACTGTTGTCCTGAACCGTTAGACTATACAGCCGGCTGACAGCTGACTCAGAGGGCTCACACAATTTCGCAGACTAGTCTTTCGGTAAGTCTTTCACATTCGGAACACTATTTCCACAATCCTTTCATATGGGACTTGAGACTTTAACTTTGGCGGAAGTCTAAAGCTGGGTTGGTAGCCGCGAGCGTAACGCGGGTCCGAGCTCAAAACAGTCTCCTCTGGGCCGACCACACTCCTCGCGACGCGATAAGGCGCGAGCGCTGTCTACCTCCCCCCACACGCGCCAACCCAACTCTTTGCGCTCTACGCTGCGTCTGTCTCTTCTGCACCTCTGCACCGGAACGCGACCTTCTGCCGTGGCCATCGTCGCGCACGACAAGTCCACCGAGCTCGCGCGCGCACAACCCTTCTCTTGAAGGAGAGTCAGTAGCTGTTGTGGAAGGAAATAGTGAGCAGCCTTGTAACCTGCAGATGTCCAAGCGTCGGGAGTCGCAGATGACTGGAGCTGACGTCTCGCTTCC
>JASZXU010000005.1:0-86632 GCA_035521515.1 Phenoliferia sp. Uapishka_3
CTCCACTTCCCACCCATCCCCGCCTCCCTGTCCTCCTTTTTCTCATCGCTCTCCTTCCTTCCGCCTAATCTCGCCACCTCTTTGCAAGGACTTCTCGCCGATCCTTCTCCTCAACGCTTTCAACGCCACTTCCCCACTTCGCCGCCGTCGCTTGATCAACTTCCTCACGTTGCCATCGGCTTGGCGGCAGAGGTGTACGACGTAGTCAGTGAAATCAGGGAAGGCGTCAAGAAGGAGGCGGACGGTCTCAGGAGAGAATTCGAGGATTTCAAGAAGGGCGTCGAGGCGGAAGCAAGCAAAGTCAAGACGGCTTGGGAGGAAGCTACGGCCGAAGCCGAAGCTCGATTTTCTCACGCTCAGGAGACTTCCTTCACTCAATCCGAAGGTGATGTCGAAGATCAAGGCCAGGAGAGGGAGCAAGCTGAAGAGGATGTTCAGCGAGATGTCAAGGACAGTGCTGGGAACGTCGAAATAGTGGAAGGGGAGCAGAGCTTCGAACGAAAAGGGACTGGAAGGGCGAAGGACGCTGAGAAGAAAAAGCTGAGGCAAGCTAAGAAGGAATCAAAAAAGGCGTTGGAGTTGGCGAAAGAGCAGCGGAGGCTCGCGAAAGAACAAAGGAAGGAAGAGAGGGAGCGCAGGCGATTCGGTTAGTCCTATCCTTCAAGGTACGCGAGTACCCCACTCCGATTTCTGACTTCATTCATTGTAGAGCGATCCTTCCATCGCACTAGCAATGTGCCCAGCACCGTGAGTCCCTTCGACGACCTCTACAAAGTCGAAGAGACGACCTCCGTACCTCACCTCGCCGAGACTGGTCCTACCCGAAACACTCGCTCCCGGGACGCTCAAGGTCCCTTCGCCGCACAGAGACTGGCTCGTCGCGCTTCTAGGACTAGTCCATTGCTCGGCGACGCTGCTGCTTTGCCGCCCGTTGCTGAGGTTTCGCATGTCGTCGATGGTGTACCCCTCGAAAAGGATGACTTCTTCCGTCGTCGTGTCGGCTCTGGATCGTCGATGCCCGGCACCTTCGAGCACGTATCGCCCGTCGCGCCCATCACACAGTCCGCTCGCCCGCTGCGTTCGTTCACACATGTCACCGGCACGTCTCTCGATCACCCCCTTCCTTCTCTCTCCCGCTCGACCTCCGCACCGGCGAAAGGCAAACACACCATAGCTCATCACTCCTTCCGCATGCCTGGCTCCTTTGACTCGCTCACAACACCCCACCCTGCACCGGTTCCGTCCACTTCCTCTCGCCCTCACGAACCCAGCCCTATAGCTGGCGAAGAGGTTCTCCCCCACCAGCTTCAGGCTGCGATTCGCGAACTTGGATTTGATACACGAGATCTTGGAGTCACGATTGCGTGTGAAAGGAGTTGGGAGCAGGGTAGGGGCAAGAAGTTGGAGGAGTTGGTGGCGTCAGTTCTCGAGAAGGTCCTTATGTGAGAGACCAGGCTGGAGGTGTAAGGTTAGATAGCTCTCTCCCTTTGATGATTGTAGCTTTACGAACGTTCTTTGTGAATGTATGAAAATTATACACGATTTCACTACCAATACCTACCTTGCGGCAAAAGCTGAGGTGAAGACTTCGTCAGAGATTTTCTTACTCCGAGCATCCCACATGTTGGGACTGATTATTCTGGTTCAGTATCACAGAGAGCTGCCGAAAGTGTGACTGAGGCCATTCTGCAAAGTTCTTCGCCGAGACAGCTCGCGAAATTCAAGTCTCTCTCAGCTGCGTCTTGTCTTGCAACGTCGACGTCGTGATAAATGTTTAGAGCCAAAAGTGTCTGTTCATTGTCGAGAGTTGACTAGGTAGAACATTGTAATGAGGCTAGAGTAAAATGGTGCTAAACAGCAATTACGTTGGAAGCTCGCCTAAGCTTCGACTTTCGTGTCGGAGAGGGAGTGGAGGAGTGGGAAATAAAAATGGAGTCGCTTCCAATCTACTCTCTCACTTCTTGGCCGAAGCCTTCGCCTTCGCAATGAAAGCGTCGATGGTGTTGCCCTGTGGTGGCGAATCTGCTCAGCTTTTCGACCGTGTCTCGAAATCAAGTGACTGTGACTTTACCTTAGGAGGGGGGTTGATTCCGAATCCCATTCCTTGTTGGCACTGAAGAAAAACGGTGAGACATTCTGTTCGCGATTTGACAACTTAAGACAATAAATACTTACGTGGTGGTCTTGGCGGCAGTAAAACCACAAGGGGGTCTTCACCTGGACGGTAATTTCGAAGGTCTTGAAATCATAGCTTCCGGCTGGGACAGGGTTGAAGTCGCTGTCGATTCCTCCGTCGATGGCAGTGCAAGGATAGTCGAAGCTCGACTGAGTGACCGTGTGGTTCATCGGGTGGAACTCTGTCGAAACGAAGAGATCAGTATATTTTGCGGCCTGCGAAGCGGGGTCTTGGTGGCTCACCGAACTTGACAAGATCCCCAACATCCGCGTTCACGAAGTTGGGTGTGTAAGTCAACCCATTCTCCCCAACTGCCACGAGATGCGTCTTGGGTCCGTAGTATTCAGATCCCCATGGAGCGGCAGAAGCGAGGGCGACGAAGGAGAGGGCGGCACTGAGGAAGGTCTGGGCGAGCATTTTGGGGAGGATGGGGATGGAAAGGGTAGAAGGGAGTGTGTGAGGCAGTGATTTGAGGAGAGGAAAGGAAAGGAGAAGGAGAAGGCTTTTATAGCAGATGGAACCTTCTCCGCTCCGGGCCCACCTCGGCCTGAGCTTGCGTCTCACGGTTCAGGTCGCACGATCGGCATTCATTTCGGACAGTCGATGGACTGTGACCTGAAAGTATCCTTCTTTCCGTGGAGATCCACGGCTTCCCCCTTTTCGAGCGTGCTGGCGTCTGTTGAGCACTGTGGCGGTGAGTGCGCGAATTCCGCGCGAAGCGATGCGTATGTACTCGCCCCGCAACGTAAGCGGGCACGCTGGACTGCCGAAAGAGCCCGGATCTTTGACTAACAGGCATCATATTCCAATATCGCCAAGCGTGCCCAGTCGTTGGGTGTCGTAGGTCCTGGGATGGCGAGGTGGAGGCGAGTGTACGCCAACGTTGGGGAGAGCCTGGCATCCCCCAAGTCAGCCATTGTAGTTCAGATGAAGTTGTACCTATCTGATTCTTTCTAGCCTAGCTACTGTCCTCCCGACTTATCATCGACGTCTCCTGTACCAACGACGTCTCCCTCATTCCGCCTTGCTTTTGCCAGCCCTCATGTCTGCGAGCTCTTTTCTCATCGCCTTCAGCTACTCTCACACAAAGCACATCAATATCCGGCACGAAAGGAAAATAAAGATGACTTACCTCCCAGAGGATCTCGCCTTGTGTACTTCTGGTGAGGCTCGGCATGGCGGCCTTGAGCTCCGCGAAGCTGACGGTGCAAATTTTCTTGCCTTCCTCCTCTCCCGCTCCGATATCGTCGCTCTGAGTGCAGGGATCAGGGTCCTCATCTGCCGAGCCGAACTCATCTGGCTCCTCAGTGAGTGCTTTGTAATCACGGCCGCTTCTGTGGTCGAACTGGGACTCGAATAAGGCGATGCACGCACTGACAAAAGAGCAGAGTCAGTTCAGAGAGAACGGAAAACCGCAAGAAAATGAGGAACCAGATCCAAAGGACTCACATGGGGACACAAAATAGAGCTCCCATGAGGTAGCGATTGATAGCGGCGTACGTTCGCTTTGGAACGACGAACTCGAGGGGTAAAATGCACATCTCAATAACTGGGTCCTCAATGTCAGCGGGGATCGTCTTTATATGTTTTGGTCCCGTACGATTAAACGGAGCAGGGTATACATAGCTAAATGAACAAAATGAGTTAGCGACATGACTACAATTCTGCGGCATGCGGAAGGACTCACGTATCGGGAGCGCGAATCGCTGCGATCGTTTTTCCCTGTGAAGCAGCGAAAACATTAGCTGATAAGAATTTGCAAGCGCGAAATAGTACTCGCAGCGAAGAAGCTCATGAACGTAGGAACCGCCTCATCCTGTGCCGTACAAATGGTCAGTGGGTGCAACAAGATCGAGAGGTTTACATGTAATTACTGTGCATTCTTGATAGGCGCTGCGTTGAGTATAAATCGTGTTATGTTAGTGACTAGCATAGCTCAGACGCAGGCATAGTCTTACGAGCCAAAGAGAGCGATCTACGGTGCCCGCAATGTCAGCCAGTGTGGGGACTACGCCAACTTCGAGCTTGAAAACTCACGAGGATGTTCAGCAAAATCACGAGTGTGAGAATCGACCAAAGGTAGTAAAGTATCATGCCGAACGGGTAGGAAGAGGTGGTTTTGTCGTAAGCCTCGAACGTGGGTGACCTGCAAAAGTTCACCGGGATGAGTAGTCCGCTCCGCTTACGTGCCACATCTCGTGAAAACTTGCCCAAGTAAACCCTGAATCAGGGAATGAACGACCGTCTCAGTCGAGTCACGGTTCGAGTCGGCTACGTCAAGTCCTGTTAATGCTTGTCCGAATCTAGCGACAGAGAAGTGTTTAGCTGCTACGAAGGAAAGGTTGCTAAATCTCTCAGCAGCTCACCCGATCGCTAGAAGACCAAGAAGGGTGAAAAAGACGGCAGACTCCTTGAGCATTCGCCATACAACGATCTGTGGGATGATTAGTGAGTGGTGACTCCGAAATTCTGGAGAGTTTCGAGGTCGCGGAATACGACGCACCTGAAGCATTCCACTGGGAAGATTTGCCATTTAAGGTCAGCTACACTGCCTGACTTCTTAGCGAGCCTCGACTGTGTAGTCACGCACAAGTATTGAAAGAGATCGAAGATCGTAAGCATCTTCATCCAAATCAAACTGGTGGGGTGCGTGTCAGGTTGTGCTTGCCATCCAGTGGCTAAAGAATTGTTCGCACGGGCTGGCGCTGGAAAGGAACTCTTGAGGAGTTTAAAAATTACAAATTAGTATATGCAGCCGAGCTGGGGAAAAACGGTTCTCACGGAAACTGAGCATTCGATACTTGAATTGAAGCTCTTCGTCGTGTGTGTGGAGGTCGAAGCAACGGTATCTAGGGAAAATATGGCTCAGATGGGTCTTCGCCGCCGCTTCCTTTCGAAAGGCTCACACAAAAGCGACGGTGAGGAGAGTATAAATCATCCCATTGACAACAATCCAAAAACTGTTGGAGACCTTGGTCAGCCGAGAGTGCTCTTGGCATTATAAGAAAACCCGAACGTCATTGAAGACCAAACACCGATCTTGTAAATCTGCAGTAGATAATCGCGGTAGGTAAGTAACCTACGGCAGGTCGCGATGAAAGTTGCTCACCTTGATCAGATCTTCAAGCATGTATCCAAGGAGCTGAATGTACAACACGACGTCCTCGACGCCAAATTGCCTGTCTGGAGTTTGTATCGCGAGGGAGTACGCGACGATGAATACCATCCACAAGACAATGCGAAAGAAAAACTGTACAGCGATGTTCAATATGAGACTTGAATTCTGAATGAAGAACATGCGAACCTGGTAACGTGGGACCCCGACACGGCTAGGATTAAAATGCGCAAAGAATCCACCAGTGTGCTTGGCTCCTTCGTATGGAGTGTATTCAATGGCACCATCTGCCTTTTCCTGCTGGATCAGCAGACCCTGCCACAAAGCAAAGACGCAGCGCTGGCTTTCGTTTGACGACAAGAAAAATGTCGCATGCTGATCCACCGCACTCTCAAGAGCTGGCAACAGAAAAACAAGGTGAGTCTCGGGAGTCACACCACCGAGATGGGAATCCCGCCCACCTGAGATCGGATTACTCTCATCTCCATCGCTTTCGACGATAGTATACCTCGCGCTCAGGAGCGAATATTGTTCCGCCATCGGAGTCTTCGCAACAATCTTCCTCGCGAGAACCTCACAAGCGAGTTTTCTTCCTTCGTTCTCGTCACTGTCGCTCGGGCTATGGGTCGACTAAAGTGTAAGTGGATGCTTGAGGAGGAGAAAATGGGAGGGATTAGCAGGAAACTCACTTTGTGTATGCGGCAAGCCTGAATCTCCGACGGGCCTCGAGCAGCGCAAAGGGAACGCAATGATAGAAGTCTCCACCAATTTTGCTGTACGCTTCGATTACTATTATTCCGAAGGAAACCTCAGCAATTGATGGCGATTGCGCTCGTGAGTGAATTTAATCGTACCTTCTTTCGTAATGATCGAGGACACTGGTGACATGAGCTCATCTGGCGGCATGGGACGTATGTCAGCTGATCCCAAATCTACTTGGTCTCCCAGCTCAGTAAATTAGAAAGGCAGGACGGGGCTGCACATTTTGCAGAATCGTGCACGCGCCGTCGACACTTGATGGCCGTGGTAAGAAGGCAGGAAGCGCACCTGGGTCGACTTGAATAGGCAGGAGCTCCAGCGTCAAGGCCTGGATTCGCGTGACGATTCGAGAGACTGTTCGGGGATGTGGGTGCTTCTGAGCACCTCGATTTGGCTCGCCCTGGGTGAGAAGCGCCTCTGCTTCGGCAAGTAGGTTGGCCCTGGATACAGCGGAGCTCGTTAGAGGTTGAAGCACAGATTTCTTGAAGTGACTGACATGCTGGAGCTGCAAAAACTTGGACAACCTTTGCTGTTTGAGACGAACAAGCCCTTCCTGGCTCCTCCCCTGCTGCATGACGCGCCATAAAACGCACAGACCACTCACTCAAGTCTTCCGGGCCGACAACCGGACGGCGATCTCGACTTGGCGTGCCCGGAAGTTGACAATTGTGCTTCCCTTGAAGGGGAGGGGCGCAGACAGCAGACATCGCAGAGAAGGGAAAAGTCCACTTGAATCGACCACGCTACAACTATATGCGAGCTTACACAATACGCTCGCCCCTCGTCGAAGACTCAAACTCCGCGCACAACAAGCGGCGCGTCCGACTCCAACACCATCCATCCGGCTCGATCCATGTCCTGTAAGCGACTTCGTGTCTGAGCAGCTTCTACACGACATGTTCCCTCTTCACGTGGGGTACCCGGCCAGAGTCCAGACGCGAGCTGAGAAGGGAGGACCCAGAACCATCGCACAGCGCGACATGGGTCGGCAGAGCTATCCCGCACGCGAGCAGTGGTGGTACCGCCGAAATTCAAAGCAGACGGGACACACAGTACTTTGCGTGGGGCCGCGGTGAGCGAGTGGGAGTGAGTGATCCGCGGGGCCTACGTAAGTGGAGACCTTCCGAAACGTTCTCAAGAAGCTGACGATACCTTCACTTGAAAGTCCGAATAGGGTCCTGAAATGCGCGAGCCCGTGTTGCCGAGTGCACACGTCAAACCGAGCGGCGAGTCGGTTGCCGCTACTCGACGCGTTCTCTTCCGGCTCAGACAACAAGGCGGTCTCTCATAATAGTCCTCGCAACTCTTTTCTCTTCTCCTTCATCAAGTCACTTTTCCTCAATCAACACTACAAACATGGTCTGGTTTCTTCAACACTTCGATTATAATCACCCACGCAACTTTGGGCACCAGCCAACTCCCTTTTCTCACACCGTGGTTGGTGGCGCGACCTCCAAGTGAGCTCGTCAAATATACCTTCCCATGTTCTTCGCTCGCGACTCAATACAGTACTGACCCTCGTTAGCAGTGCCGCGTCCACCGTTGCGAACGAAGCCGCGAACGCCGGGCACGCCGCCTTCGCACACCCTCACGCACCTAGTGGCGTCGCGCCTCCTCAACCTCCTCACATCCACGGTCCCTACCCCAATCATCACCACCCTCATGCTCCCCATCATTTCAACTTCTCCAGCGTCCAACGCTACCGGTGCGGACCTCGTTTCCTCCCTTTGCTTCTCATCGGAGGCGCCGGTTTCTGGGGCTACCATCACCTGAAGCACATGAATCTCGAGGTACACGACGAGGTTAGGGCCTTGAAGCAAGTCGTAATAGCTCAGGCGAACAAAGATGGGGACAGGGAGCTGGTGGTAGAGCAGCTTAGTCCGAGAAGAAGTAGGTGGGAGAGGAGGTGGGGAGGGGAGTGGAAAGGGGAGAATGGCGCGAATGGAGCGGTGAGAGGAGGTGGAAAGGAAAAGATGGTTTAGATCCGATGGCTTGAGAGACTGGCTTGTCTGGGAGTTGTACATGATTTGTTTGTTTGTTATACATCCTTCTCTCTGAAACTTCTGCGTTTCTTTGTTTAATAAGGTTTTTCAGAGGGAACCATAATCTCACATTGTGTAAGATAACTGCATCTGAACAACCTCCACCTCCACCTATACTTTCCTCGACTCCCGTGGATCTTGAGTGACCGGATGCGTCCCGGGAAAGCACCCAGAGCTGAGAGAATCACACGGCTGCAAATCTCCGCTCTCCTCTCCTTCCTCACTACCTTCCCAGTCCCACCATCCCAGAAATGACCTTCAACTCTCCCCTCGAAGTGACCCTCTCCCCTCTCCTTGAATCTGATCTCGAAGAAGTCGTACGTTATCCGCTTATCTCCTCCTCGCTCATTTCCTCCCCAGCTCATCTCCTCACCTTAGGCACTCGGAAACTGGATGTCCTTCCCAACTTTCTACACGACCCTCGAGCACCCCATCGCACCCGCAGACCGTCTCCGCCAGACCGTCCATCGACTCAAGAAGCTACTTGCTTCGGATAACACTTTCTGTCGCAAGGCAACCGTCGGATCAGCCGACGGCCCACTCGCCGGCATCGCCATGTGGCATTTCGGCAACAAAGTCTTCCACCTTAAGCGTCGACCCATGGATTCCGAAGCCCTGGCTAGTGAGACCGACGAAGACCGGGAAGCTTGGAGCGGAGTTAATGAGAATTGGGAGCCGTTGTGGGCAAAGTGGGACGAAATTCGAGCGGATATTATGGGAGAAATTCCTCATTACTACTTGGCCCCGTTGTGGGTCAAGCCTGAATACCAACAGAAGGGAGTCGCGGCGAAGCTGTTGAAAGAGGTCTTGGATAAGGCGGATGAGGAAGGCGCCGCAGTTTACTTGGAGGCAAGTAGGGATGGGCAACCGGTTTACGCGAGGAGAGGATTCACAGTTGAGGGAAAGAGTGAGGCGTACCCCGAGATGGTGCGATGGGGAACTTCGAAGGAAAAGCACCCCGAGGCGGCTGCGAAGTTGGCAGCGAAGGCAGCACAGTGAGGCCGACGGGAGTAGAAAAGCTGCAACAGTAAGGTGGGTGTTTGATGTCTACTTGGCAGTACTGTGTATTGATCATTTGAGCACATCCAAATTTCCGATCCTCCTAGTCAAAGAGCCGGCAGGGGCAAACATAAAAAGTAAAGTGGTGCAAGTAGTGACAATAAATTTGGTTCATCTACATCTTCTTCTTCACTTGACGATCTTCAACTCCCCATCATCCCCAACCTCCAAATCAAAGTCCATAACTTCACCTCCTCTATCCTTCCCTTCACGTCCCTTCCTCCTCTCCCCTCGCCCCGGAATCATCTCCTCACCTTTATCACTCCTCATCGCCTTCTTACTCTTCAACTTGGATCTATCCTTTCCAAACTTATCTACTGGAGCCGCGTCATCTTCTTTTCCTCCGGGTGCGGGGGTAGGTCCATTTTTTGGTGCATGGGGGAAAGAGTCCCCCCAGGATGACTTGCGAGCGTCGTAGAATGCTTGCTTGCCTTGGGAGCGAGGGATTGTGTGGCGCTCGAGGTCACCTGTGCAAGCACTCGGGGTCAGGGAAAATCGAGGGGGTGCTATAGAACGCGGGACTCACCTGAGGCGGCGCAAACTTCGAGAATGACATGACCCGACCTCTTGAGTGGCGGAGCAACGAGCCTTGGCCATTGTAGCTCATCACCAGGAGTGGCATTCGGATGCAGCCAAGTCTTGTCTGAGTCCTGCTGTTCCTCATTCATCTCGGCGACCGCGAGAGTTTCGTCTACAAGCTCATCCGTGATAAAGTCTGGAATTGCTGAGGGTGCAGGTCGGATTCCTCGCTGAATGACGACGTATGAGAACTTCGCATCGTCTTCTCCACGTGTGGAATGTTTGGTGTGTCGGAGAAAAGGTGGCGAGCGGACTCGCTGAGAGAAGTGGCAGTAGGATCGGGTGGAGTGGTGTAGAGGACAGGCTCCGTCGTGGGGACACTGCGAATATCAATAATAGCTAGTAAGCTTCGGTCTATACAAGGCAAGAAGCTCAATACAGAACTTACAGGTGCCACGACGAACGAACCTCTCGGCGCTTCGACGACTCCCTCCGGTAATTCTTCCTGACTCAAATTCCTCTTCCCGTACATCAACAGCTGCTCCCTCGCCTCAATGACCATGCGACTTCCTCCAGGTGTTCCCCTCTCAATTATAGCAATGACCTCTGCCCCACTCTCCCACATAGCCCTGACCAATTCCTTCCTCTTCTCCTTCGTGCCCTGGTCGCCCAACGTGAAAGCGCAGATAGCGATCGTCTTCTTGCCGGTCCCGGGCAGAGAGGAGACTGGTGTAATCTGTAGTTTTGCGATAGCCGAGTTTGAAGAAGGAATCGGTAATTGATGAGCTCTCGCGTCGAGCTTTACGCCTGCTCCTGCGCTGGCCTCGCCATCCGCTCCTTCCTTTGCCGTTCCCTCTCCCATAATTTGTGGCATCGCTCCGAATAGCGTACTCGATAGCTCGACCATACTCCTCGATCCCTCTAACCCAACATACTCTCTTGGAGATCCATCACTCTTGATTGGTCCCCACACGGCATCAAACGCCCAAGCAGCGCTCCCCGTGCCGCTTCCATAATCAATCATGCGATCCGGTTCCCATTCCGAGTAGATCTTTAAGCGATCCCGAGTTGTGGTGAGAGCAGAAAGGGTGGCGCCGTAGACGGAAGGCATGAGACCGGCGGCGTAAGCGAGAGAAGTCGGGGCGTCGTATGTTGTGGTGAGAGCTGCGCGGTCGCGGTGGGAGGCTGGGGGTGGAAGGATTTGAGCTGTGGAGCGGAGTCGGGCGTAAAGATCGAGTGCGACGAGGCGGAGACCTGGTTTGTCGTCTGCGTCTGAAGAGCATGTTTTGATGTTGAGCTGGTACGCGGGTGCGACAGGATGAGAAGGCAAGAACGAACCTTCGATAGCTTTAGTGACTGCATCTTGTAATTCTCGTGGAAGTTGTACGTCGCCAGTGAGAGATTGACCTCTGATGGCGGCCGCGGACCTCTTTACTGCATCTGTCGAGTCTGCGCGCTGCTGGTCTGCGTTGTGGTGGGCGTTGATGTCGAGGTTAAATCGACTGATAGCTTCCGTCTTCAAGCCTCGCTTCAGGACTAGCGAAGGTGAAATGCGGGCGAGCATCCCAGGGGCAGTTGGTTGGTGGAAGCGGAGAGACGGCGGCGCAAGTTTCGCAGTCACCTCATCAACTTTTGTACGCCAAGAAACGCTTCTTCTCATCTCTCGCAACTTATTACAAAACTATTCTCTTCACTCCACACAAGACTATCCTCACACCTGCTGGTCAGCCACGCTACATCTCGACTTCCATCCCCTCCCTTCCGTCCCACACCCTCACACCCAAAACGCGCAATGTTGACTGCGCGATCTTGGTCCTCTCCCTCAAGATGGGCAGTCGGATCCCTCCTCGCGCTGTACGTCACTACACACCACACCCTTCGCATCTCAAGGAACGATTGAAGACGGGCAAACTGCCGCAAACGTGAGACCGAGGGTCAAAGAAGACGCGCCCGGGCCGCCAGGCATCTCCATTCCTGGCTTGACCGTCGGAGCACGCGTAGAACGAGCCGAGAAGAACAGGAAGGGCAGATTTGCTGATTATTGGCTCTCGCTTACATGTTTAGGGCTTCGCTTGGAGCAGCGGCGAACTCAACGGCGTGTAATGGGCACGAGGAGTACTGCTCACGTACCTACTCGAATGTGTCCATCATTGGCGCACACGATAGTTACGCCGTGGGAACCGGAAACAGTACGTTTCGTCTCTCTGCTTGCTCCGGGGCGCTACAGGCGGGAAGGAGAGCCCTGACGGTTTCCCGCATAACTCGTCAACAGTCGCCGCGAACCAAAACTACACAGTCACCACACAACTAAACAATGGGATCCGAATGCTTCAAGTCCAAGGCCACATGAGTGGTACAGAGTTACATCTCTGTCACACCAGCTGTCTTCTCCTCGACGCCGGGACTTTCACTTCCTACCTCACCTCCGTAAAGACCTGGATGGACGCAAACCCAAACGAAGTCGTCACCCTTCTTCTCGTCAACACGGATGGAATCCTCCCGGCCGTATGGCAAGCGGCGTATGTCTCTGCTGGCATTGATACATATGCATACACTCCCACTTCGGTACCCATTGCGTACAGCGATTGGCCGACTCTTCAAACGATGATTACTAGTGGCAAGCGGCTTGTGTCGTTCTTGGCTCAGAATGCCGATGTCAGTTCGGCACCGTATTTGCTTGACGAGTTTACCAACATTTGGGAGACGCCTTATGATGTGGGTCTTTCTCGTGTCACCTTCGCGGCCTGACAGCAGTCTCTTCTCTGAGCGCGCCACAAAAGCAGTGCTGAACCCAAACTTATCTTCAGGAAACCGACAACTCGTTCCCATGCAACGTAGACCGAGTTACCGGCACCTCCGCCAATAAGATGGTTCGACTTCCCACCTCCACCCCTTTCCGTTGCTACAGCCTGATCTCTTTTCCCGTGCAGTACCTCGTGAACCACTTCCTCGACGTCAACGTGACTCTCGGCGCAACCGTATTCCCCTCCCCAGCCACCCAACTACTCAACACTACGAATGCCCTCGGTCCCGGCACCGGAACACTCCTCGAGCAATCCAACAACTGCTACTCTCTTCACCAACAACTTCCTACATTCACCCTCGTTGACTACTACGACATGGGACAAGGAAGCGTCTTTGGTTTGTCTTCTCAATATCCCACCTCACTTTTGCTTTGCTGACTCGCACTTTTTCACTTCCTTTTCTTCCGCTTCTTGCGAAATGCAGAATACGCGGCGAAAATGAATGGAGTTAGCTACGTAGCAGGAACTATCGGTACCGCCAATTCGACCACGTCGGCTTCTGGCTCTGGATCTTCTGGAACTTCCAGCACTTCATCGTCATCCCTCTCCCCCGCCACATCTCTTCAAGTTCCAACTGGCTTCGCGGCTTGGACTGCGAGTTTGCTTCTTGGAGTTGGCGCGACCGCTTTTATGCTCTGAGGGGGCGAAGAGAGATTGAGGTGAGATAAAGAAGGAGGAGCGAGCCAGAAAGACTGGCGAGCGGCGGAAGGGAGCACGGAAGGGAAACGGAGGGAGGAAAGCGGGAGAGGGAGGAGTTTAGGAAGTCGCTGGCTGGACACGCGAGTGTAGTATATTACACAAAGACACTTTTCACCACCTACGCCCTACACTCACTCCACCTTGTTCTCGTTCTTTCTACCTTCTTCCTATCCTCGATGTTTCTCGAGGTTAATCGCCTCCCGCGCGCCATGGCGCTTATCGCGACCCGATTAGAGGCCTCTACCCCGCTCACGGTCTGCGGAGCCGATTGGTGATACACTTCAGCTGATTGAAGCTCGTGTTCTTTTCTTTGATCTCTCCTCACAGCATGTCGGTCAGCCAAGCACTCGGCAACGCCTTCGGGCCCGACTCCATCCTCCTCCACCCCGCCTTTCTCCTCCCGTCGGCGCTTATCGTCGTAATAGCGGCCTACGCTTTCTACTCGCCTGCTCTCAACGCAAAGAAGGCGGCGGTTCACGAGCCGAGTTGGAAGTCTTTGGAGAAGTGCCCAGACCCAGATCCTTACGTTGGGTTTGACCTCGAGTACCTCAAGACGGCGAAGACCAGAGATCACATCTATGTCAATAAGGTGTGCTTCGACATGGGCTTTTTGAGCTGTTGGTGAAGCTGATGACAGGCCATTGTAGACCATCAGATATCCTTACTTTCAAACCATGGCGCACCAACCTATGGAAATCAACCGTACGTCTTTTGGGCATTCTTTTGGGCATTCACGTGAGCTTCAGCGTCTGACAACTTTTGCAGACTGGATCGAGATTGACAAGGACTACCTCCGAGACGTCAACATGAAAAGGGCGGTAATCGAGGAGCACAAAGAAAAGACGCTCAATTCTCTTCCGGAGAATGATGATGGCGCCGCGGAGCTCCTCGAAACTCTCGTTGACTATCTCCCAAAGGTTCGTGTCGGATTTGAGCAGGAACTCACCGAGACTGACTTGACTTGCCGCAGCGATACCCACTTCTTTTCGAGCCTCTTCAAGGTGGTGGAATCTGGAACAAAATTACGGACGAGAAATTCCCTGATATCGACAAGCTGGAGGGAGTGCCCGCGCTGATGGTTGTTTCGAGGTTCGTCTGACGTCTGTCGCCTTTCAGAGCATGAGCACAACCACTCAGTCACTGTCACTACAGATTGGTCCAAGACGATTTTCTGATGGGAAAAGAGCGTGCGGATGGGCATGTGTACTTCACAGGTGGTGTCGTTGCTCATCCTGGTGAGCTTCGCTTGACATGTTGACACAGTATAGTCCCGGCGCTGACTTGACTGGGGGACAGGCTTCTACGACTTCTCAAAAAGGATTAACAAGTCTTTGTTTGACATCCACGAAGGGGTGCCGCAATTCAACGAGAAGATGCTCAAATCGGTCGAACGCACCTTGAAGAGATTTTTGCCACACCAACCCTTCGAGCGATCGAGTTGGGAGATGGTGGACGACTACAACTTGTACCACCGTGAGTTTATCATGAAAAGACTCAATCAATGATTTCTCCCTGATGTTCGGAGCTCGGTAGACCACATTGCAGACTTGAAGGACGGCGAAACGCTTCACGAGTCGTTGGCGCCGAAGGACTACCTATTCCGGTTCGTCCTCTGGTCACCGTATCTCTTTTGATTACTGAAAACTCTTCTATTCAGAACGGATCACCAGACGTTCCGCAAGCTACCAAGATCACAGGCAATGATCTTTGGTGTGCACCCAATACTGCGACGACTTGAGGAGTTCGCGGACACGCCTATGATCCCAGCTCTACTCGCCACTGTCCACGAAAAGTCACAGGAAGACTTGATGAGGTATAAGCTAGCGCACATGTGTAAGTACAACATGAGTCGTACTCGCCTTCAATTATATTGACGCTTTGGTTCGGCGCTTCGCAGACCAAGACAAGATGCTGCCTTACCTTCGGGAGCTTAATCAGAGTCAGATTGATAGGGGGTTGATTTCGTAAGTCTACTCATTACTGCAGTGCCTTGATATTTGCTAAGTGTCATTTCTTTTCCAGGGGAGAGGAGCCTGTCGCAGATTTCCGTGACTTCAAAAGATAGAAGGTTGTTCAATTTGGCTGGATTGACTTGCGTGAACATTGGCTCGTTACATTCAAGGTGTTTTGTTGATAATTATAGAAGCTTTCTGAGTTTAGTGTCGACAATTCAAGCTGTCAATTCTGAGTTCAGCTTACCGGTCCTGCCGACCAGAACTTGACGGGCCGCTGTTTTATATACCTCCGAGCGTGTCGGTCACCAGTTACGAGTCACAATGGCTTTTGCGAGGCTACAAATGCGGAGGTCTTAGGAAAGCGTACATTTTTATTGTCACATCGAGGCTGGCCACAACACCGGCCAAGCCCAAAAACCCGGAAAGAAGCGAGATCAAGACGTGGTTCGACGAAACGGCATTCAATGCTGAATAAATATACTTTCGAATTCACAGAAGATGGTAGATGCGAGAATAATCATGACAGGTAACGCTATAGGTGGTACTGAATGGGACAACGGGGAATCACGACGTTTAAGGAAGAGGAGATCTAGACATGGGCTCAAACGAAAAGCTTAGTAGCTAAGCCAATGGAGACAGCCGCGATAGACCATCCGATCAGAATGAAGGCGGTGATGAATTGAGGGAAGCGTTGGACCTTGAATGGCCTCGCGGTTTTGCAGTTTTGTTTTGGTCGGGCGATAGAAGAGTAGACGTCCCGGATGACGAAAGTTTCGCGTTTTTCGGTAAGAAGATGGGATGGGAAAAGGAGGCAGGTGCTGAAGGAGATTGAAATGTCAGTTTGAGGGTATGACACGAAAGAAAGAAAATAGCTCACTAAGGAACAAGAGAGCCGTAGATCAGATCGACGAAGACCATTGATGGCCAAGCAACAGTGAGGAGAATTGTGACTGGAAGAAGGTGATACAGTCAGCGCCAAGATCAAATACAACGATGATAGAGCTACTCACGAGCAGTCTGGTGGACGTCAACGGTGCCGTGCTCGTAGTCCCTGACGGCGCGGAAGATGGCGATGCCGATCGAACCAGCGAAGGCGAAAATGACATCCGAATGCGGATCAATGATGAGCCATCCGATGCGCTTCCAAATAGTCGGTCGCACGGCCTCAGACGCCGCGTTGAAGTCGATGTCGCCGCCGCGTGAGTAACCGCCGAGCCACGAGGGGAGGAGAACGCGGAGGAGAGCGACACCTTCGTAAGGCGCTGAGAACACCCAGGCTTGGAGTTTCCGGCGAGGTGAAGATAACCCAGTAGACCAGGTCCAGACGAGGTCGTGGAGGGAGGCGGTCACGAGCATCACGAGACAGGCTTGAAGGAGGACATTGAGGGACGCGAGATTGGGTGTGAGAACGAGCAACTGCGAAGAACAAAGTGTATCAGGACTGGGACCAAAAAACTTGCGATGCAGAGAAAACTCACGCCACCGTATGTGAACATCAACGGGTAAGCAACGGTGAGAAGAAGGACCGCCAGGCTAAAGATAGGGCTGAGAGCACGACCGAGGGCCTTCAAGCGTGCGCCGGTAGACTACAGGAAAGTAAAGCTGTGAGACTCTTTTCCAAAGCTGCGTACAGAAGTTTCGCTCACCATGAGCTTGATCGAGTCACCGGTGATGAAAAAGTTGAGCTTCGCGGCGGTTCGCAATGGACCCAGACGGTTGATCATCATCTGGTTGACCTGGCTGCCGTACGTCGGCTTCGCCATGCCCCATTGAAGTACCTCGTCGACGATGGCAGTCTTGTAGCCACGGCCGAGGAAAAGTGCTTCGGCGTGACCATCAGGGAGCCAGGACTCGGCTGGGAATCCACCAATCTCGGTAATGGCGGTACGGCGAAGAATGAAGCCAGAGCGGGAGTCACTGAAGGGAGTTTGGGCGGGTCAGCTGGAGAAGAGCGTGCGTGAACGGAAAGAAGACGAACAACTTAGGCTCAGCCGCCTCGATGAGAGTCGACGTGGCTTGCGACAAAACGGCGGGGAGGTTGATGAAGCCGTGACCGGTCTTGACAAGGGCGACCTTGCTGTTTGAAAGAACAGCAGGAAGTGCCGCACGGAGGAAGTTGCGCTCGGGAATGACATCGGCGTCGAAGACCGCGATGAACTCTCCCGGGCCCTTGATACCGAAAGTGCTCGCCTCCTTCATGCCAAAGTTGATGCTATTGGCTTTCGAGTGGGTGACGTCTCCGGCGCTCGCGTTGAGCTGGTGACGGTGGTAGGTGAGATGAGGGCATCCTTGAGACTTGGAGTGCTTGAGGATGTCGCGCTCGAGGTCCGCGGAGCCAGTGGGGTCGATAACCATAACGCGGAAGCGGTGTGCTGGGTAGTCCATCGAGGCGGCAGCAATGGCACAATCGAATGTCTATAATGAGAAGCATTAGCGTATGACCGAAGGTGAAGAAGAAATGCAGGACGAACAGCGGAGTCTTGTTGACCAGAGCAGATGATGAAGACATCGACGGCAGGGAGATTTTTGTCGCCACGGAGGCGAAGCTTCGGTACTCCGCTGGAAGTGCGGTATGTAACGACGTCGTAGATCGCTTGAATGCCGACGATGACCGCGATCAGGAACTCGACGCTCAAGAATACCCAACCGACCCAGAACCGTCCCGGGATCCTCGCCTCTACAGAGGCCATTCCCTCGCTCCTCGCTACCAAGTAGACCCACATCGCGCCAAGGCTGATGGTTAATGTGAACCAACTGACACCGAGGCCGACCTTCCTCAGGTTCTTCTTGAATTTCCAGCTCTTCGCGAGAGACCCCGAAGGTGCAGGGTATACTGGCAGAGCGACAATCGAAGGGCGATGCTTGACAGAAGCTCCTCCCACACTAGATCCATCATTGCTGGATCCATCGAGGATCTCAGTGCGCCAGCCATGGGGACCGGAAGGCTTCTTGCCGGACGCCATAGAGCCGACCGGTAGTTTCTCTGTCGAAGAAGAAAAGTGGTTGTAAGACTTGTCGTCACCGAGGTCGTAGCCATCTTCATCCGACGAAGAATCGTCGGAAATTGCGTCGAGAACATAAGGTGCAGAGATGGTGGGGCGAGGGGGGAAGGCGTAGTCGACGCTCGGCATCATAATGGAGGTAGGAGAAACTTCTTCTGGCGAAGGGACTGACCCTCTACGCCACTGCAATGAGAACTTTGTCAGTTGAGTTCAATATCTTGAGTAAAAGGTATTCCGTACGCTAGCGCTGGTAGGGTCGTCGGCACTCGGTCGGCGGTTGTCGTGCGAACGAAGTTGGTATGCAATGCTCGAGATGTCAACATCGATGGGCGGGAGACTTGCAACGGCTGGTAGCCGTGAAGAGCCTCGGGCCTCACGAATGTGCTCGTTAGGGTCTACTCTCCTCATTGAGTACTGCACGTAAATCTCGTCAGACACAGGCGGTGCGGAGCAGCCGGGTAGGAAACTCACGTTAGCGCCAATACCAGCAACTGCCCTCCCCTCGTACCGTCCGGTTTCACTTCCCCAGACCTCACTTCCCCTCCTCTTCTCCTCAACATTGCGCTGGCCCTGTAGCATCTCGATGCTCGCGAAGCTGTCCAGCGGCGCTCTTGTCCGTGTCGGTACGGGATGCGGTGGCAGGATGTTGCTTTGTCCAGGAAAGTTCGTGGAAGTTGGAGTAAGAGAAATGGAGGGTTGTCGTGTGTGAGATGATTTTCGCTGATGTCTTGGGTGATCCGGAGACGGCGAAGGAGAGGGAGATTGAGTCGGGGAGGGGGAGGATCGGGGTGCATGGAGAGGAACTTGACTCGGCTGAGGCCATGTAGAGTTTGTGAAAGTTGGGCTTCTTGGAGCGGGGGCCGATCGTACACCACCGGTGGTGCCGAAGACGGAAGGGAGTGAAGGCATAGGTGCGACGAGATCCCGGGACCGAGATGTGACTGGTTCAACAACGTACGTCGCACTTGGCCTGCGGTGGAAGTTCATGATTCCCTGAGGCTCCAGGGCGAGGTCAGGCAGGATGGGCGGCACAGGCTTGCGGGTTTGTGAATGGCGAGAAGACGAGGAGCTGGGACGAGGTGGTAGTGGGAGGCGAGGGTCGACACCGCCTGAAGAGGATGAGGACCGTGAAATGGGAGGCCGTTGTTGAGACATGGCCGTAAAAGGTTGCGACTGGAAGTGGTCGGAATGAAAAGAGGCAAATAAACGAGAGTGTGGCTGTTTGTTGTGTGCGTATTGCTGTTGGCTGGTGGGGTTCCGACGGGAGTAAGCTCGGGCAGGTCAAGTGATGAGCAAGACGGCGACAGGCTCTATCAAAGCAGATTCTGGTGTGGTAGGAGCAGGAGAAAAGGCGAGAGTCGGTGGAGTGCTCCCCCAGCGGTTCGGGAAACTGCAAAGTGTCCGGTCTAGCGCTTCAGGCCCACGCCGGATCATGCTTTGTTCTGACTCAGATAAATGTCGATCCTGGACGTGAGCAGTCGAAAACGCGGCAAGTAGCGTTGTAATCGCCCACGGGCAAGCTTGAGAGAGCCATTGCAGGTGAGACTTTCCTCGCGCAGCCGCTGGAGCGAGTTGGAATTTCCTAATCCGGCTCTCAGCCCGTCGCACGCTTCGCGAGTCGACTCTGCACTGAAACTGGGCTTTGGGGATGGGTTGTCGTTACTTGAAGCCAAAAAAGGTAGGAGGGCGCTGCTATGCTTGAGACTTCCAATTCTAACAGATCGGATTCGGTATGCTAGTAATGCTTAGAGCACACATCACATCAACAGCAGGTCCATCACACAACTGCTTCTAGGCAAGGGATAGCAGACGGACCATAAGGTGAGCAAGTATTGTCACCAGTGATTAGTCCACTTTTGAGACTATGTGCAATTATCTGTCGGCATCTGAGCGTTTTGTTTACCTGTTTTACGATGATTGGGGAAACATTGATGTGAACTCGATGGTTGATCGTTGCACACGGTCTGACAGTAGTACGAAACAGAAAACGTAGGTAGTAAATGATGAGGGTATAGTGCGAAAAGTGGAAGTACTCTTGGGGAAAATGTGGGCATAAGTGAGGTCCTGGTATGAGGTAAGTAACGTAGGGTAAATGTCGACGGCGGCGGAGCTAGGCTAGAGAAGGGTCGATACTCTTGATCCATTGTATCATCGACTGGAGGTTGGCAGCTTGGAAGAAGTAACTAAGACAACGAACTTGTCAGCGCTTGCCCGCAGAGAGTACCTCGAGGAGCCGCGAAGCTCACCTGTTTTGGTGCGTAAAGATGGCGAAAGAGAATTTGCGCTGTAAGGACACAACATCGTTACTACTCGAGGCCAACGCAAATATATCCATGAGTAGCGAAAGTTAGCGTACCTCGAGCATCTGTTCGATTTCGGGGCTTTGCTCGACGCGAACCGTAGAGACGTTGATCACAGTGACTTCGTGGGTCTCGGACGAGGATTCGTAGAGGTAAAGATATGGTCGCCGTAACACAAACCAATACTTCTTCCATTTGTCGCTAGTTGGATCGCGGAGCATAGCGAGGTGTCCTCGACGTGCCGCAGTGTCGCTAGATTTTTTACAAGGCGTCAGCATGAGTACAAATGAGTGGTATGTATATACCCGACTTACGAGCGCGGCACTATTTTGGAGGTACCCACCAGCTTCTTCTCATCAGAAGGCGTGAAGACCTGAAGGCTTGGCGAAGTAGACGGTGAAAGGTCAAGCATGGCAGAGACGCCGTCGCTCCGGTCGAGCGAAATCTATGTAAAACAATCAGGTGGTGCGCGCAAAGTGACTTTGATGAGAATAAGCTACCTCCTCGACAACACCAAAGTGCTTCTGCCAGAGCTCGATACTTCGCGAAAGGCGTTCGTCACGCTCAACTCCTTCAACTGGGCTCGGAAGCGTGAGCTCAAATGCGGCGAGAACTGCTCGGCACGCTTCAACGTCGGCAGTCTTCTTCCCGATGATGACCAGCTTGTCATGGTCACGAATGAGGGAAAGTCCGCGAGGTCTCCAAGCTCCAAGCACTTCCTCATTTCGAACGAAAGTCTCTGCAGTGTTGAGACGCCAGATGTCGGCCGGCTTTTTCGTCAAGGACGGAGTCAGGCGAATGGCGAATAGGTTTGTGATCGTCGACGACATTCGAGCCGAGCTGAAGAGGTTCATGAACTTGGTTGGTGGCCTTGCGTCGCGACCTTGGACCGTCACAGCAATGTCCATGCTGAAAACGATGGGAGCTTCGCATCCGTCGGCTTCGACCTCCCACTTTAGGCGGAGAAGCGCTCGATGACCTGCAGTCGTGGAGCGATTTAAGAAGGGCGAGTCATGAACAGAGCTATCCCAAGGGGCAGAAAATGAGAGGACTGCGGTTCCGTCTGCCCCGAAGACAGGATGAGATTTGCTCGAAGGTCGGAGCTCGACATCGCCTGTCGAAGTCGCCGCGTGGATCCGTCCTTGCGCGTCCAGCATCCGAACGTTCCCTAAGGAGACCTTCGAGACTCGCTTCCATAACCATCCGCGACCGGAGTTGTGCGAAAGCTTCAGTACGAACCGTCGCTGCAGTCCTTGTCGAAGGAAGAAGGCGCCACTGTCGAGACTGTTGAGGTTGACAACCTGGGTAGGAACATACGTTCCAGTCTCGCCGAGCTCGCGTATTTCGACAGCTGCCATCACATCGTGCCTTTGCTCGCTGACAAGTTCGGTTTCTGGTCGGCGAGTGACGTCTGTCGCGAGGGGGTCGCCACGAAGAGGAGCGGCGTTGGCAACCTTGGAAGACGCAGTTGAGTCTCGTGCTTCATCCCATCGCTCAATTTTGTCGAGGTGAGCTGGCAAGACCTGGCCAAAGAACTCGATCGGGGCGTAGCCACTTGCTAGGTATTGTTGGATAGCGGCCGTGAGCGTGATGGAGATAGTGCGGCTGAGTCGCAGGTCACTCGCCGGTGTGGTGCGAAGGTCGATCTGTGCGGAGGGTAGAATCTCCTCCACTTCGAGACTCGGGCCAAAGAACGTGCTGAGGCTGATTTGGAGGTGGAGTGACGCGAATTCGGACTTGGTGAGACCAGTGACACGGTCCACCGTGATCTCAATGGAGAGCTTGGCGCCTTCGACGAATGGGGACATGGATGGGTGGGAGCCGTTGCCGAGTGGAGTGCCTGGCATAGCAGGAGTAATGATCGAGAGCGGCTTGATGATGACTCGACATGCTCCAATTGGGTCCGCCGTATACGGGGAGAAGATCTGGAGCGAGCTCGTCGAGGGTAGGTTTCGGGCGAGGGGAGCGAGAGAGACAAGTGAAGAGCCGACGTGGGAGTATCCTCCAGGAAGTGGCGGTGATTCGTAGAAAGGGTCCTCCCATGAAAAGTGCTGAGAATACTCGGTTCCGATGAACTTGTAAAGGTTTCGCATTTGCTGTAGACGCTGCAGGAGTTTCGGCAGGCTCCAGACATAGATGGCCTTGTTTCGACGATCTAGGACCTTGACTCCAATGCAAGGCTTAATAGCGGCCGTGAGGGCGGCGTCGGATGCATCTTCGATGTCTGCAAGGCCCGAGACGGCTTCGCTTCCTGAGGTCGGGACGTCGCGCTCGACGACGACAAATTGGAATGCCACGCCCTTGTTGAGCTCGCGGCTGATAACGTTCGCCTCCTTGATCGCAACTGCTTGCGAAAGGGCATCCTCTGCCATCACAACCCGTCGCCGCCGTCGCCATTTCGAAATGACTCGTCGGGCCAGTTGCTCCTGCTCTTGCGTGAGTGGTGTGAGGTCGAAGATGGCGTCACCGTCCTCCCCAGCCTTGAGCTGCTTGACACGCTTCTCAAACCGCTGCTTCTGCATCCTGACTTGGGTCTCGAGCGCCTCCACCTTGGCCTCCATCTTCAGCTTTTCAGCTTTGACAGTCTCGGAATCCACCTGGAAGCGGTCGTCCAGTTCTGGTGGAGTCCCGAGCGTGAGGGTCAAGTCACCAAGACTTGTCTGACCAGTGGACCAAGTACTGCCGGAAATGGGTCGCCCAAGTGGAGAGTCGCTTGAGGCGTCGTCATCGTCGTCGTCGTCTTCTGTGACCGAATCCATGAAACTCATTCGACTTTCGGGGCGGTCGCTTCCAACTACGCTCGAGCCTGTTCTCGAATGTCGGACTTTAAGGATGTCCGAGTAAAGCTTGTTCAGCTCATCGTCCTTGAGTTTGTCGAGGTTGACGTCCTTTCCATTCAAGCGCGCGACGACAGCCTCTCGGCGGGCGTACGACCAGTCGATTGGGGTTCCGTCTTCAGGTGACTGAGGTCGCGTCACAGGAGATGAAGTTCCTCCCACTCGATCGTCTTCGAATCCGTTGAGAAGGGGCGATCTCAGCTCGGGTCCGGGAGTGCCAGCGTCGCGGGCTTTTCGAACCTCCTCCGGGTGACTAGTAGCAAGTACATCAGCTTAATCGGTGGCACGGTGGCGTCAGAGCTCTCTCACTTGAAGCGAAAAACATGAAAATCGCCCAAGATAATGCGGAAACCGGAGTGCAGCTCCTTTGGCTTTTAGTGGAAGACTAGTGTCAGTAGATGCTGGCGAAATAATCTGAGCGAGACAAACTGTAGTGGGAGATATCCGTAGTCCATTGACCATGGTAGTGCTATTCGGTCTTGAGTGTAAAGTGACCACTCCGTCGGCTGAGCAATCAAAATGGCAGTGCTCTGGGAGGATGCTCGATCCGCTTAACCGGATGTCAGCTGACCGGTCGGAAGCAAGGTTCCCAACCTGCACAGATTAGTCAATTGGAGAATGGTTGAACAATACTCTGCTAGTGCGTACGACAGTCTGTCCAGGTTTGATTTGATCTGCAGCGCACGAGTGAGCTTCTGGCTCGGTAGTTACATCATTTTACTCACAGAGGAGACACTCCGCCATGAGTGGGTCTTCGTTCAAATTCACAAGATGCGGTAGCTAGTCGAGAAAAGTCAGCGAGCTTTTCATCGGTAGTGGACGACTCAAACGCACCTTTTTTGGTGTCGACACGCCAACGAGATTTTTCTCAATCGTGATACCGAGGGCTTCCAACGCTTGCTCCCTTTCCTTTTGGACCTCTTGAGTCCTGACTAGCTTGTCCTCCCAAGTCTCCGTCACGGAAGCCATAAGCTTCTCGCTGGCTTCGAGTTGATCTTGAAGCTCCGCTTTCGAAATGGACTTGATCTCGCCCTGCTTATTCTTGTATTGAACCATTTGCTTTTCGGCGGGAATGTGGGGATTGTAGGTTGCCTCGGCGTCGCCACCAGTCATGCGTACCCGAAGAACGGCGAGCTCTTCCTTTAGCTCGCGGATGAGACGGGCGTTGGGATCCTCGTTTACGACGGCCTTATTTTGAATCTTCTTCGCTTGATCGCTGGAGCGAAATGTATGTGAGCTAAGAGTGAGGTTGCTCAAGAACGTGATGCCTTACGCGTAGCGAAGAGTCGACAGCGTCTCGTCGTAATCTGCTGGCGAAATGGCGGCGACCATTGCGGTTTTGGAGTTTCCTCCGAGCGAATCCTTCAATAGCCAAGTCAAGACCTGAAAATTGCAGGTTCTCAGAAGCTTCCTTTGCGCTAATGGTGGGATAAAGTTGCTCTTACGGAATCTCGGTATGGAACCTTCTCAGCCGCCGCTTTCGCCGCTTTCCCAGACGCAGAAGAAGCGGCAGCGAGTGCCGCAATGACACGTCCCAGGGTGGTGAGAGACTTGTTGATAAGCGCTCCCTCCTTTAGCCTCTGACCCGTAGCTCCAGTGGAATTCGCCCGCTCTGATCCCGCCAAATCAACCAGCGAGATTCGAGAGACTTTTTCTCCAGCCATGCCAGTTTCTGTGTCGAGTCGGCGCTGAGTGAGAAGAAGAGTGAACACGGCATGGGATCGTGACGAGGTTTCGTTCATGTTGGTTGCCGCAACGGTTCGAGCCTGGGGAGGTCTGGGTTTCAATTATCTGATCAATCTCTCAGTGAGTCAATTCTACCTTGGTGCCTTCGTTCATGAGTGTATCGACATCGGCGAAGCTTTGGACTGCCAGCTTCGAGAGTGACTCGACGTAGGGTCCAAGGGTTGGGTGCTCGCGGACCTTGAGGTTACCTTTGTTACTAGGATTGAGGAGATCGCGAACTTTCTCCTGATAGATCTCGGTATAAGAAACCTGGAGAACCGTCGGATCAGCAATCCATCACTTTTCTTTGGGCCGAAGGTCACACCTCTACTGTGTACGTGAGCTTGTCCGTTGTCTGGTCTTTGATGCGGTCGAATAGTGCTTCGCAGATGAGCGGGATGATTCCCCGGTCCGCACCGTAGCCCATCATAGAGTATGACTTTCCTGAAAGCTGATTATGAGTAAAGTTGCGTGAGGCATCGCATGCTCCAGCATTGACATGTACTGACCACTCCCAGTCTGCCCATCTGCGACAGCCGACCATCAGCTTCTTTCGCCACTCGCAGCTACTTTATTGACTCACAGGCAAAAATACAGGTGTTGAAGCCATCGAAAGCATGGTTCAGCAAGTCTTTGCCCAGGTCATTATAGAGTGTCTCTTGCGAAGCATAAAGAGGGTCGGACTTGTCACAGGCCGACCTAATCCATTATTAGCTCTGCCTCGCCTTCATCTGGATACGTGAGTCTTTCTCACCAGTAGCTTTTATCGAAAGCAAAGCTCTTCGTTTCCCGGTCACCGTTCCTGCCTCCCGCGACTGCGTCTGGCGGTTCGATGTAGGTGTTGTTGCCTTCCATTCGCACCAGCCCCTTGGCGCCTCGAGCAATTTCTGTGAGGCATCAGAGAGCTGAGTATGTATCCAAATCTCAAGGTTGGGTTGCATTCGCATACCTCGCGAGTTCATAGGACGGCATCGGACCTGTAGACAGAGAGGTGCGCACCGCGAGAGTAATTAGCGTCCCAGTCTCTCTAGAAAGTCAAAAACCTGGAAGCTACACTTCGCCCACTCCCTTCCTGGTCCTCAAAGCCGTTCTACGCGTCCGCAGCACCGCCGGCTTTGGTCGTGGTCGTGGTGCACGCACAAGCGGTCCGCGCGCCCTTCTCAGCTCCGCTCCACCTCTCTCTGGCCGTAAAGCAGCATCCAGTCTTCCCAAATAGCACCACGTACCACTACGGTGATATTCCCGGACATGGTGCCCCTTTACGGCCTTGCACAGGCCAGCGCGAGGAGTGGGATGCGCGGTGTCGGCCGGTTGACGCGCAGCCGGTAGGCGCAAGTGTGACGAGAGGGGTGGATAGAGTTGCGAAAAGATGGGTGAAAGATTGTTGGTGCTGCTCTGAGCGTTGAGGGTTTTCTTCCTGCAAAAGGTTGCGACTTGGTACTTGTCAAGTCGAAGCCGCTCGGGGACTCGAAGGTCCGAGTTGTCAGGGGCGCGAAAGCGCTTCGAATTTCTGGGGTGAGCAGGGGTGAGCTCAAACGCAAACAAATATCTCGCACCATAACCGGTTTCTTCTCTCTTTGATGCTTAACAGCCTTTCCGTCTCGTAACTGCTTGAAGATCTTCGTTGAGTGCATCTTCGAGACTCCTTGAAAATGACAGCCCCTTGTTCGTAGGCTACCGTCAGGAGCGACGAGGTTCAGCACAATACCGACGGTATTGACTCCCAGAATGAGCAAGGTTGACAGGGTAAAAACGGCTTCCGCAGCGCGAAGGTTTGCATTAATAATCGTTGTCGCGCTACAGTATGTTGTTTTCTAGTGTCGTTGAGTTCATGACATCGCATCACAGGGCTCTCGACTCTTTTTGTAGAGGGCTATCTAGCGGATGAAGGAATGGAAATATGAGATCGATCTTGTGAAGCTGCGAGCTGCCGTATTGATCGGGACGTGGTCGCGAACCTTTACAACGACTCAAGCTGACAGCAAAATCCAGCTTTACTCCAATGGAACAAAGCAGAGGTCTTCAGCTCTGGATTTCATCAGTTCCAGAATATGAGTGTTCCGGAAGTCTGGTACCGTCTGCACTCTGATGCTTGTTCAGGGAGCTTTAAAGAAAACGAAGACTGACTAGAAAAAAAGAGAATATGTGTGGAGTCCGAAATGGGTAAGGCTGGACGTAGTCTTCATATTCTCAAAGTGGATCGAAAAGGATGTGGAAACCAGGAATCGGAGGTGGCGATTGGGCGTGGGGATAACAGGGCGAAATGTGGCGACAACATGCATTCCTGCTTCGCGGTCGCCTCATGAGGTATACGAAGATAAGTAAGTACTGAGTTCGGCTACAGAATGGGATTGGTTCGATGCTCCTCCCTTTGGTCGGTCTCTAACCAGATGACAAAAGCTTGATGACCAGATGACACGAGTTCGAGCCGCGAAGTGCTCGGATGGGCGCCCGGTAAAAACGAAGCGCCCGAATTCTGCCGGGCCTTACTCTTTTCCCCTCTCAAACTCTCAAGCTATCATTTTACCTCATCTGACATGATTATCACCGCCTCTCGAACATTGAGGGCGTACATTAGTACGGGTCACCTAACGTCGCTCAGGCATTTCTCGAATGGGCCTCGAGTCGTACGCCTGACGCAGACTATCTTTGGGCAAGGGCTGACCGAAAGTAATCGCAGGGCCGTCTCAGCGGGAAAGTGTGTATAGTCACTGGAGCGGCTCAAGGAATGGGCGAAGCGCACGCTCGGCGCTTCATGAAGGAAGGCGCAAAAGGAGTCGTCCTCTCCGACATGAAGGACGCCAGCAGAGTCGCCGCCGAGCTCGGCCCGGCCGCCATGTACATCAAACACGACGTTACTAGCTTCGCCGACTGGAAGCGCGTTGTCGATATCGCCAAGGAGAGGTTCGGAGCACCAGTCACCATTCTCGTCAATAACGCCGGAGTTTGTGGACCACCAGGATACACTGGCATCGAGGATCTTTCAGAGGAAGAGTATCTTAAAGTGGTCGCTGTAAATCAGCACAGCCAGTTCTACGGAATGAAAGCCGTGATTCCAGGCATGCGGGAGGCTGGTGGCGGGAGCATTGTGAATGTCTCTTCAATTGCGGGCATGGTGGTGCGTCCTAGTCTGCTGATTCAGAGTCTGTATGTAGGCTGATTCTCTTAACCTCTTTTTCCCAGTCCAACGTCGGCGCTCCCAACATCGCCTACGTCGGAAGCAAATTTGCATCTCGCGGGATGTCAAAGCACGTCGCAGTCGAATGCGGTCCCGACAATATTCGCGTCAACTCATTGCACCCGGGGTACATCAAAACTCCCATGATGTCCGAGGCGACGGATGAGGAGGGTGGAGGCATTCTTGCTTCCATCCCGTTGGGTCGTATGGCGGAGGCGGAAGAAGTGGCAAACTTGGCGGTGTTTCTGGCGTCCGACGAATCTTCATATATCACGGGGATGGAGCATGTTATCGATGGAGGTCTTACGGCTCAATAGCGGGTGCAAGTTCTTTTGAAATCATTTGAGCTGTTTTATCTGTAGAGTGAGTATTTTCAATAGCTAGGAGCTGGGGGAGGTGGAGCTGGCTCCTTCACAGCACATTGAACATTCATCAATGCTGCTTATAACTCTACAAGATTCTTTTAGCACTCCGTCATCACATTCTCTAAGAATATATCTATGAAGTATGTACATAAGGCAATGAAGATGCAATACCGAAGTGCGCGCCCACTGCGAGATCCGACGCTCCCTCCCACTGGCGATACCGATCACCCTCAGATCTGGCCGTTTCTCGCGGGTACTTTCTCGTCTGATACCAGCAAACATTTACGCCGAGGAATGAACACTAAAAGCAAACCCTTGTCAAGTTCTTGAGCACCAAAATTCATGACAGTGTGCTCACCATTACTCCACTACCAACTTCTTTAGACTTGCAATTTGTGAATGGAGTACCTTGGTCGTCGCCGAGACCCAGGACCAGCATTCGCTGCATTTATCTCCTCTCGCGAGTGAATCCCAACGGGGGCCAAAAATGTCGCAGGTGTCGTCCAGGACGTCGGAATCCTCGTCGGAGTGGTGGCTGCCACAGTTCTCGGAACTTTCGTCGGAGTCGATGCCGCAGTACTTATCCTCGACCTCGTAGTGGCCGATATCAGATTCCTCGTCGAAGCCAGGCGTGCCATCACGTTCAAGCGGGGGTGTTGTGCAACAGTCTCGGGCAATGTACAACAATGTATTCCTTCATTGTCGCTAGGTCGCAAAGAGCTTTCTCTCTCAGTTTTGCGATGTCCCCGTTCCTTCTCAGCATGAACATTGTCTTTATCAATCAGCTTTGTAAGAACAGATTATATCCAACCAACCGAGGAAACATTTAGCACTCACAAGAGTAAGCAGGTCCTTTGCTGGTGTCTCCATCCACGTCTCATCCACAGAGCCAATCTCTTCCGCCAATTGCCTGGCTTCCATTGATTCAGCAATTTTTTGCCCAGCGGTTGATGCGAGCTTCAAGCAACGGAAGTGCGTTGCGAAGGTGAACGCCGGGACAAGCAGGAGACCCTCCTCCGCATATCGACTGCGTAGGAGAGATCAGGTTGGTCAGTTGTGATGAAGACCGTGAATGAACACGCCCGGGTGCACTTTATCTGTTTCTCACAACTATCTATCGCGCGTTGCATCTGTTAAATAAGGCATATCTGGTCAGTACACATTTGACGTCTCAAGATTTGAAAAGTTACCTTATATTTCTTGATGGCGTTTAAGAATAAGCAAAAGCTTTCGGTGAACATCTTTTCCTTGGTGCGGGGGACAAGTCCGTCCCAATGTCCATGTCCAAAGCGCTGGAGTAGGCCGCACCCCCCTTCCCCACCCGACCATACTGGACGCATAAACCCGACGAGTGCTGCGACCGTAGTGCTATCCTCCTCTAGCTGGACTTTCGGGACCTCTACTAGGTTACCAACCTTGATCGCCATCTCCCTAAAAACGGGGGACGCCGCGAAGACATGAGCCCTGAGGACCTTGTATTTACACTTGCTAGGGAAGCCCCCGCAAAAAAAGAGAGTTAGAAATCTTAATCTCGCCGAATGATCTAGCGGGGCGACAAAACAAGGAATTGCACTCACTCGCTTGAGATGAGAAGAACGTGGCGCTCATCCTTGCAGCGCTTGGGGGCAGTCACCTCGTCTGCGCCGGACGAATGGCGTTTGCTTTTGATCTTTGCTGGGCTTGTTCGCATGCGGCGGGCGCGCGACGGTTGACGAAGTGGGAGAAAAGATGGAAAAGACTCTTTTTTTGGGTTGAAAAAAGACCCAGGAGGGGCGGCGTAGGTTCTGACCCCTCTTCTTGCCTCTCGCTTGCCGCGTTGACCGGCCAAGCTCAAACCCGACGTCCCTAGAATTAGGATACGGTGTAGTAAAGGCTTTCAAGTTCAGACTGCAGTCGAGGCGATACATTCGAGCAGGGCCCAACGTCGTGGATCGTTGCCGCGTGTAGGCAACAGTGGCGAAGGTTGAGAAGTCGTAGAACATGCGTATTTCACAAAGTCTTTGAATGAAAATGAAAAGGTGATGTCGCGATAAAAAGATCTAACTGTGCTCCTTGGTACTGCAAGTCGATGAAAAACAAGCGTCAGCGAGGCCTCCTTCAATGATCATACGCAACAACTCACATGAACTTAGCTGAAAGACTCTTCAGGTCAGCTAAACTTCTAAAAACCAAATGAAATAGTGATATGAACTCACCAATAGTCTGCAGCTGAATATTGCTAGTCCCCTCATAAATCGCTCCAATCTTACTATCCCTCCAATACTTCTCAATGCCCGTCTCCCTCGTAAAGCCCACTCCACCAGCCCACTCAATAGCCGCCCCAGAAGCTTTCTGCGCCACCACACTAGAATACCACTTCGCCATGGCCGCCTCCTTGACGAAACTCCGTCCTTCCTCCTTCATCCTAGCGGCGTTGTAAGTGAGTAGTCGGGCGGCCTCAATTTCGGTTTGGATCTCGGCGAAGGATTGTTGCATGGATTGGTTCAGGCCGACGGCTTTGCCGAATTGCTGGCGTTGGAGGGTGTAGGGGACCGAGAGGTTGAAAGCGCCTTGGGCTAGACCGACCATTTGACCGGCTATTCCGATACGTCCTGTGAATAATGATAAGTTCAGGAAACATTGATCGTAGATAGAAAGAACCGGCGGCGTACCCTCGTTGAGGATCTCGATGGCATACCTAAATCGAGGCAGGACGTCAGAACAGTCGACGGGGTCAGGAAAGAAAAGAAGCGCACTTGTATCCCTTTCCGACCTCTCCGATCACATTCTCAGCCGGCACCTTAACTTCATCAAAGTCTAGAGTACAAGTCGACGAAGCCTTGATACCGAGCTATTCAAACCAATGGTCAGACGCTGCAGTGCAGGTGCAAAGCCAAAGAAAGCGCGAGTCGTACCTTCTTCTCCTTCTTAGCAATTTTGATCCCCATCTCCTTCTCTACGAGGAAGCACGTAATTCCCTTGTATCCCTTACTGGGGTCGACGTTTGCGAAAACCTGTCGTCGCAAGTCATCAGCGTCTTGGCGTGCTCGTAGTGTTGGGCGAGGAAGGGACTAACGAGAAAAATCTCTGCCTCTCCAGAGTTTGTGATCCACATCTTTGACCCCGTGATAGTGTAATAACTTCCATCCTTGCTGAGAGTGGCGGTAGTCTTCAGTGCGAAGGCGTCCGATCCGGAGGCGGGCTCGGAGAGGGCGAAGGAACCGAGCTGGTGGGTCACAAATCTATTGGGGTTCATGTTTCTCGAATAGAGTGGAGGAAACGGACCTTGGAAGAAGAAAGCTGGGGAAGATACTTGTCCTTAAGAGCGGGTGTGGCGTATTTGCGAAGAACGGTGTTGACGAGCGTGTTGTGGACGTCGCACATGACTGAAACGGACGGGTCGACTTTTGCCAATTCTATTGTCCACGAATTCAAAAACATCAGCATTCCCATCCTCACCTCACTTTGACCATCTCGACCCGATCCTCGGCAGTACCCGCTCCGCATCGAACTCAAGTGTATATAAAACGTACCTTCAATAACCAAAATAGCCGAAGTGAAGCTTGCGCCAGCTCCTCCATGATCAGGGTCCGTCTCAATGGCCATCAGCTTTCAAGAAACCGTCGTCAGCTTTCGTCTCGTGGCTCGAGAGGGGCCCAAAGGCACGTGAGAACCGAACGTACGCCCTGGTCAAACAAACCCTTGATGATGACAGGATCCATCTTCTCCGCTTCATCCATTGCGTAAACTCTTGGCTTGACTACATCTTCGGCAAACTTGCGAACTGGACGGCGCGTAAATCGTGTTAGTTTTGTGGGGTCGCGCGGGGTTGGCGATGGGGTGGCGACGGGATGACTTACCTGCGTCACGGAGCATCTCTTCCTCATCTGAAAGGGAGTAGAGTGAATTGAATGTTGGCTCTCCTGCTTCGGTAGCGAATGAGCTGAGAGGAGGGAGGCAGCGTTAGCCGAGGCAGTGGAATGGGAGGATCCGGAGGAAAGCAACTTGCCGGAGGGCGTAAGGGGCGACAATACGACGAGCTGTGGGTACGGCAGTAGCGAGGACGCGTCGGGTGGCGGTTCGGGAAAGCATAATGGCAATTGTTGATGAGGAAGAAAACGACGAGTTGCGCGCGAGTATTCAAGTGATGCCGTCGGGTAACGGCAACAACTTCGCCCGGCGTTTCAAAAAATCTAAAAGAATGGCTTTAAATTTAAATAATCCAACGCTGGCAGCAAGTCAAGACGGCTACCGCAGGTGTTTGACTGGTCACTCCGAGGTTGGTCTCTCGGCCGTCCACCATGTCAGACTACACACACAAACCAGGTGGTTCATTGAAACTAAAAGGTGGCGCAGCAGGGCCATCGTAAGTGTCCATCCTCCCGCTGCCCTTGCTCCCGCTCCCACTCACTCCTGGTCCACCCACAGCAACAAGAAGAAGAAGAAGTCAAAGTCATCCACAACTCTCAAAGCACGAGCCGACGACTCTCCTGTACCCTCTGGATCGGGAGGAGAAGGTAGCAAGGACAAGGATGGAGGGAATGAGAGCCCTCAAGAGTTCGTAGCGAGTGGAAAGACGGACGCTGAGAGGAGGTTTGAGGAAGTGCAGAGGAAGAGGGTACGTCTCGCTCTTTGTTCTGGTTGACGGTCTAGGAGGGGTGGGGTGGGGGCGTGCTGCTGACTTGATTTCCTTGTTGCGCGCACAGCTACTCGAGAAGGCGGCAAAAGCGGCCGCTAAGACACATAAGGAACGTGTGGCAGAGTTCAATGAGAAGTTGGAGAATCTGAGCGAACATTATGATATTCCGAAGGTGAGTTCGAGCGCGCGAAGGAGAGGTGGGAACGAGCGAGAAGCTGATGAGGTTGTTGTTGCGAACAGGTTGGACCGGGCTAAAGCGCCTGGGAGTTTCGTCTCTTGTTGCAACCTTGTTCGGACTTTCATAATGTTTGGTGAGAGAAGTCGCTCGGGAGATCGCATGACCGATTGGTACACAGACTGTCGACACTCATCAAGCTCGTCGAGATTTCTTCCAAAGGTCTTACACCTCACCTTCCTGCTCCTTTCCAGATCGGTCAACTGGACTTAGCCACTCACAAAGCACTGCCTTCAAGCGGCTCAGCGGCGCGAACCGACGTTCAGCACGCGCAACATCTCTCAACCCAACATCTGGCACTACGGTACCTCCTTCAATGGAGCCCTAGTCGCTGCCACACTTTCCTTTCCTGACCCACGCTACATCACAACACCACCTGCGCCCTCCGAAGAGCCCAGCGACAAATTGCCGACCTCATCCCGAAGTAAGACCTTCGCACTTCCTCCTCCTTTTACATCAAACCGTCTTTCGCTCGTTCGTAGGAATTCGAACAAAGATGGTTCGGATGATCTTGGCTTGATTAGCTCTGGGCGTGGGTGTGATTGCGCGTTAGCACTCCGACAACGGCAAGCGTCGAATTGTGTGAGGCTGAGGAGTCAAGAACTCTGAGAGAGGAATGGTTTGATGGACAGTCTTCAGGTTTTATCTGTCCCGCTCGGTGGTACTCAGGTGATCTCTGTCTCTTAGAATTGTCGCTTACTGATCAGGTGCTGACTACTTGCTGAACTCCCTGTACCGTCTCGGGCAAAACGAAGCTGCACGCTAAGTTGGGAGAGCCCGACGCACATTTGATCTACAAAGCTGACGATTTCTTCTCCAAAGTGCAATGAGTCCTCTTTCTCATCCACAAAAAGGCGAACCACAAATCCCGATTCTTTCCCTTCCGTTTCAAAACGCCTTCGACCACTCCGTACGCGACTTCCCACGCACGAGCTATGTACCCACTCCATTGCTTCGGAAAGTAAGTGGATTACTTGCGGTAAATCTACTAGTCGGATTCCGTTTCCGGATCAAATCTGAAACGATGCGTGATTGGAACGCTGTGGAATTCGTCGTACATGGGCACCAGGCTGGGAGGACGAGGTCGGGAGAACGTTCCCCGCTCTAACCGAACCTTGAGCTGCAAAGTCAGGTGGGACCTGGTGCTGGGACCCTCGTGGAAGTCTCGGGAGAGGAAATCGCTTGTGGGTCTTGAGACACGCTTGGTCGGACAACACAATTCGCGAATCGGGGTCCGCGAAGGTTCACTCCTAGTCTTTGTGCCCGCTCGCTCGCTTTCACGGGGAACCGCGAAACTGTGATCCGCCATCTGTTGGACGGTTGTTTTGAATTTCTGTTGCGTGTTGGGCATTGATGTGCGAGGGCTTGGGGAGACGGATTGTTGAAACGGGTTCCACGGACGAGGTTGTGGTCAGGGGGACGCTGATATCTGCGTGGATTTCGTTGTCGACCTGAGAGTGCTGCTCGTGCTGAGAAGCTCTCACGAGGTAATCGGTTCAGACTGGCCCCTGCGTTTACTATGGCTCATGCGGACGCAACGCTTCCCCGTCGTTCTTTCTTGGTGTCGCGGGCGCACCTCGACAATACATTTCGGGAAGATACAGAGAAGGCTTGCTTTGCTTCAACTTGGGATAAATAAGTACTTCCAGAGGGTAGCGACGATATCCTTGTTGTATCAAGTCTTCGATGTCTGTTGGTCAGTGATGCATGATAGAGCAGCGTCCTCCAGAAGTGGAAGATCTTTAGGACCTATGGTGCCAGGGGTGCACTACCGGTTACGAACCGCTCGAAAGTCGCGTGACATCCGCTCTCTAAATTGCACTTTGTCGCCTAGTAAGCTTTCGGTGCCCCACCGGCCCTACTACCCACTAGGCGCGCCAGACATTGTGATAGGAAAACTTTCGTGGGGGTCCGCAATCGCTGGCTAGCTGCCTTGCCTGAAGGTCTCAAAGAGCGACAGGTCGAAATCAATGGATGCTGTCGACCATTATCAAGCGGCTAGTGAACAGGACGGGACGTCGATGACGGTGAGACTGCCTACAGTTGCTGCATCGGGTTCGGGCGCAACGAAATGCCGGTGAAACGGGAAGCGTTTGGCTTAAAACAACGATCTGCGCCTGCTGGGAGGCTGGTTTCAAGCAAAGTCACATGAGCTGTTTGGGGCAAAAAGTGAGAAAGTCGAAGGATCAGCGACCTGAAGCGAGCCGAAGGGGTATTGTGCGGGGTCCCGAATTCCGACCGCGCGCTGCTGTTGGAGCTCCGTGTTTTCTCAAATTCAGCAACGCCGACTCTGCTCGAAGCTTCCTTATCCCCTACGTTTCACACGAACTTTACATCCCTTCCGCCGCAAGAAAGGCGTCCATTCATTCTCGGCTTCGCGTCTCCCGTTCCAGGTCCACCACTCCCTTTCTCCACCGTTTACGCAACCGATTGCTCCCACAACATGTCTTCCGTCTCAGCCTTGAAGCAATCAAAGGCCCACATCGAGGATCGAGCCGTCGTAACAGGCGCACTATCCAACATTCTAACTGGCATCCCTCGCGAACAGCTGTTCCGCGACGTTGACGCGTTTGCCCGCGAAAAGGACCTTGTTGAGGTACGTCAGCAGCGCCCCGAGCTGAACAGAAGTTGAAACTCATAGCTCTTTATTTCCTTCTTAGCATATTCCAATCCTCCAGAAGGGAGCCCTCCTCGCGCAATCGCCCCACGACGTCGATTCCATTGATCTGCTGGACGCCGCCGACAAGGAGGCGATCCATTTCGAGTATGCGAACAAGTGGAGCCACCCGACGACTCTATAGTAGGTTTGAATCTCTTGGATCAGGTGTCAAGTGACGTTGCTAATCAATTGCCGCTCACAGCGTTACAATCATTCTTTCGAGCATCGGAGCTGCTGTCCAAGGATGGGATCAAACCGGTTCGAATGGAGCCAGTGAGTCCCATACACACTTTTTATGGGCACCGGAGTGTAAACTGACGGTCTTGCTGAACCAGACTTGAGTTTCCCAACTGCTTTTGGAATCGCCGCCGCGAAGGGCGAGCCTAATTTCTTACGCGATGGATGGCTCGTCGGTAAGTGCTGCTGTCAAATTCTTTTCCGGCAATCATTTCTTACTTGAACGTCACTACAGGTCTCGTCAACGCTGCACCTTACATCGCTTCAGCTTTTGTCGGATGCTGGATTTCCGACCCTCTGTGTGTAACTTGCAAATTTGTATGCTGATCTTTACTGAACGTCGCTCGCCTACAGTAACAACTACTTCGGACGTCGAGGATGCATCTTCATCACCGCCATTATCCTTATCATTACCCCTATCGCTTCTGGTTTCACCCAAACGTGGGAGCAGCTTTTCGCCGTTCGTTTCATGTGAGTGATGATAATCCTCGTTTCTCGAGCTTTCTACAACTTTTTTGCGAACTAAACTTCGGATCGGCCTGGCAGTTTGGGCATTGGAATGGGAGCCAAGGGTTCAACAGTCCCTATCTTCGCTGCTGAGGTGAGTCTTCGGTGCCACGACGATGTGCTCTTCCCTGACTCTTCCTGACTCTTCCTGTCCCTCTGCTGATTAGAATGCTCCTGCACGAATCCGTGGTGCTCTCGTCATGGGTTGGCAATTGTGGACCGCGTTCGGAATCTTTTTAGGTCCGCTTATTCGGCTGATTCTGGAGCATGGGATCGCGCTGACCCTTTTTCGTAGGGTTCTGCGCCAATGTCATCGTGGCAGACACCGGAGATATCGCATGGCGTCTTCAGCTCGGTTCCGCCTTCATCCCCGCCGTACCACTCGCTCTAGGAATTTGGTTTGTACCAGAAAGCCCCAGGTGGTTGATGAAGAAGAACCGCTATGCCGCCGCCTTCAGGTCCCTCAAGCGCCTACGCCACCACGAGATTCAAGCAGCGCGCGACCTTTACTACATCCAGTGAGTTGTACCATAAAAATGGCTCAAAAGCAAAAGAAACCACTAACACTTTTTGCCTCTCCTTCTCAGTGTCATGCTCGAGGCGGAGCTCGCAATCAAAGGAGGCGCCAGTTATTTCGGTCGTTTCTTCGAACTCTTCACCATTCCTCGCGTCAGGAGGGCCACCATCGCTTCTTTCGTCGTCATGATCGCCCAGCAGATGTGCGGTATCAATATCGTCGCTTTCTACTCGTCTACCGTTTTCGTCGAGGCTGGTCTCAGCAGTCGCAAGGCTCTCTACGCTTCCCTCGGGTTCGGTGCCATTAACTTCGTCTTTGCTTTCCCTGGTGAGCTTGGGTATGGGTGTGATAGTTTTGTGGATGGAACTAATCTCAGCTTTTGGAAAAGCGCTCTTCACAATCGACACTTTCGGTCGCCGCTCCCTTCTCCTTGCGACATTCCCGAACATGGCTTGTAGGCATCTCATCTGACGCACTCGTACAGATTTTGCTGACATGTGTCTGTCTCAAGGGGCGCTCCTCGCTGTCGGATTCTCTTTCCTCATCCCCAACGGTGCCGATGGATTTGCCACTCCTGCGAAACTCGGCTGCATCGCTGTGTAGGTCCTCTTGAAGCCGAATTTCCGACTGCGTCTGACGATTAGTTCCACAGATTCATATACATCTTCGCCGCATTCTATTCGGTCGGAGAAGGACCCGTCCCATTCGCCTACTCCGCCGAGGTCTTCCCTCTTGCTCAGCGCGAGCAAGGAATGGCCTGGGCTGTTGCAACTTGTCTCTTCTGGGCTAGTGTTCTATCTATGACTTTCCCTACCATGTTGAACACGCTGACACCTACTGGAGCTGTAAGGACGTCCCGTAGTTTTGCATATGATATTTTTGCTCACGCCGCTCCTTCATAGTTCGGAGCCTACGCCGCCTTCAACATGATCGCCTTCGTTATGATCTTCTTCCGTATGTTTTCTGTTCTTATTTTATTATTCAATCCATCCTAATCTTTCATCTTTCGTTCTTCGCAGTTCTACCCGAGACCAAGCAACGCACCTTGGAGGAGCTCGACCAAGTCTTCTCCGTCCCTACCGGCAAATTCATGTCATACCAGGTCAAGAAGACTTTGCCATACTGGCTCAACCGATACATCCTTCGAAAGAAGGATGCAACTCTTCCTCCGCTTTACGTTGGAGAGTTCGACACAACTTTTGAAGACGAGAAGCGTGACTTGAAGGAGAAGGCCTGAAGAAAATTCTTTGGACGGGCTACTCTGTTGGGGTGAAGTGGGATATTAGTACCAATCTGGTGGGCTGTCGGTCATATGTATTGAAATAAGCGAATTTGTGGATTATATTTGAGGAACTATGCGAATTAACAGCCGAACAGTATTGGTGGCGTCGTACCCCTTTGAGACGCGTCTTCACGTCAACACCTTGGGCCAACTTGGCAGCAACAATCATCGACTACGAGCAAAATCATGACGACTGGCCGAGTCCAATTATGCCTGACTTTTGTCCACCGCTTTCAGTTCCTTTCACCTGCGCTTGAAGTCGCTCAGCCTCAACGCATCTCAGTTTGCTGTTTTCCTTATTTCTACTCTTACGCTACATGCAGTCAAACCGCCGAGCTAGAAGGAATTGGTATCCTCATTTCAGTTTTTCTATTAGCCAGGGAAGGACTTCTTCCAGGCCTTCGACGTCTTTGGACTCCTTCTCATAGTCAAAATCATGATTTCCTCCTGGAACCTCTAGCATCTTGCACCCCTCGATGTTTGCCTGAAAACACGCTTCCAGCATTGTCCTCGACTCTTCGATCGGCACTGCTTCATCATCCGTTCCGTGTATGAAGAAGGTCGGGGGAAATGAAGAGGTGATGTTGAGGTTTGGAAACATGGCTTTCACGGAGTCGGGAATGGCAGAGGGGCGAGAGTAGGACGGGAGAGATAGGAGTTTGGCATTCAATCCGGGGATCCCAGTAAGGACGTCGATGAATAAAGCTTTTTGTTGAAGCCAAGTATAATAGTCGAGCCGTGGAGAGTCGAGCGACGTTGAAATTAGACGGGTCGTCGATGGAGTGTTAAGATAGGGAATGAAGTCCTCATCATTCAGCATGAATGGTGTAAGCCAGAAGAAAGGTTTCTGTAGCCGTCAAACAAAATCCCGTCAGAGCAAGCTTGATTAGGAAAGACTCTTTATTTTACTTACAGTCTTCGGTTCGAGGTACATTGGACTCAAGAGGTCGCCGGCCATCCCGTAAATTGAAATTATTGCCCTAGGTTTTGGAAGAGCAGAAGATCCCTGGATACATCGACAGTATAATATAAGCAAGAGAGTGTTCGCATTCAATTCGGGAACTCACAGCCATGTACGCGCACCACCCACCAGCAGAACTTCCAGAGACAGCGAGCCGGGATGTATCCACCTGAAGCCTTGTACCAGAGGTCAACAACTCGGAGTTGAGGCTGTTGGAAATCCAAGAAAAGCATGATTTGATGTCCTCGAGGACGTCCAGGCCAGAGTGCGGCGACAGGAAGGTGTACGAAGGGGAGATGACGGCCATTCCCGCTTTCAAAGCGTCGGCTGTCATAGGAAAAGATGCGTTAAAATCTTCGTATGTTCCCTTGCTGCTCATCCTTTGACCGTTATAACGCACCCGCGAGCCACTTCGGGAACCATGTATTGATGTGACGATTGCCCATCACCAAACCACCGCCATGGAAGTAGATGAGGGCGGGTATGACTGGAGATTTGACGGCAGAAGGTGAGGTGGGAAGGTAGACTTCTACTGGATAGTCAGTGTTGCCCAGTCTCTGGTAGATGAATTCGAGAGGCGGTGGGAAGACCAGGTTTGGATTGGGCGGTGGCGCTGGAGCTGACATGAAGTGGTATACAGCAGGTGTTTGAGTGGTAGATCAGGCGAAGCTTGTCAGAGCGGGAGGGTAAGGGCGCCTCGGGCAAGGGGGACAGCAACGATCTAATCACCAACCAACACCAACCTCACGGGTCGGCCGAGCTCCCGAAGAGCCCCTCATCAAGCCCTCATCCTTCTTTCCTTCTTGTTTCATCCGAAGGCATCAGATTCGCAAGGAAGTCAAAGCCTTGCTTCACAAATGAGTTACTGGACAACGTTAGAGTTTTCATCTCAAGCCACTTTGTATCCGTCACGTGTTGTCAGTGGTTAATGGTTATACGCGCCGTGGTCCGAGCGGGCGACAACCGAGAGAGGGGACTACTGCGCCTCTTCTTGGTCTTGTCCACATTTTTGCTCTACACTCATCTAACCACCATAATGTCAGCGACCTCAGCGAAAACTCAAAGCAAGCGAAAGTTGTTGGGAGAAGATGAGAGTGCCTCCAAGCGCTCAAAGGACGATGGGGACGTCGTTCTCATTTCTTGCGAGTGAGTGCTTTTCCTTCCTGCCTACCGCTGAAACGACTATTATTTCACGGGGTGATGGTAAATTGATCTTACCTTCTCCGTGGATTGTTCCATAGCAAGCGTCGGTTCACGGTCCGCAAAGCCGACCTCGCGGCATCGCCAATCTTGAAGGAGATGAGGCTCAAAATTGGGACAACAAGCAACGTCCCGGAACTCGAGCTCTTAGAGGATCGATTTACAGTGGAAGCCATGACATGGTTCCTACCTCAAGTTTCGAAGGGAGGCGAGAAGGAACGCGCGCTGCTCCAGTACTTCGGACATGGACCTTCGGAGGGAGATCGAAAAGACACCAAGCGGAAGATGTTTACGAAGATGTTTGTCTCTTTTTTAAACGCCATCAATAAATACAAAGTGTGTTTTCAAGCTCGGAATCTTCCCATGCTCAGCATTGTTACTGACTGTTTGGTGACAGCTGCAAAGAGCGATAAAGGCATGTGGTGAACAAATTTAGTACGGTAAAGCTCCTTAATCCATGGAATGTCCCTTATTGATCATCCCTATCATTCTCAGCCGGTATACAGAGGTAGGCCTCCTCGTTGTCCCAGCATTCGCCTTCGCAGCGCACTTCGGTTACTTGGACTTCGCGTCGAGAGCGGGGCAGAAAATTGCGGAAGAAATGAGCTTCACTGAGTTGGCAGTGGAGAGGGACGGAGTTGAAAAGGGCTGGACGACAATATCGTCAGACGCCCTGGCTCAGCTTGTACGTCTTAAGGAAGATCGGTTCACTGCGGCCTTTTCAAACAATCTGATGGGCGATACCACGATTCAGACCATGTTCATGGGGCAATGGAAAGAGCGAATCGCCACCTTGAAGGAAAGTGCCCTCTACCACCTATCATACGACGAGGACGACAGGGAAGAAAATTGTCTCAACGCTTATGCGCACCCTGAGTACCCGGTACCACTGGGTATTTGCCGTATCCCGGAACACCCTCGGGAGCTGATCAATCCAGAGTACCTTAAACAAGACGTCTGCTCAAATTGCTGGGCCTCCATTCGTGGGACAATTCGTGGACTCCATGAACAGATTGCGAGCTTGGAAACATTCATCATGAAGAAACGGTACGCCCCCTTATTTTGAGGCCGGTGACCAAGAGAGTGACTTGGAGCTTAATTTCAGTGCTTCGAGGCCCAAGACTATTGGAAGTCTCTGCTGAGATTAGCTGGGAGGGGGGCCTTGTAAAAATTCGGGTATGAAAACTAAAGACATTTGTGGTCTGGACAATGGAGATATTACGAACGAAGAATAGAGAACGAAACACATTGCCTGTGTTGTGCCATTGTCCGCTCACGCTCGCAACGATGGCGGCGCCAAGGCATCGAGCTGGCTCAATGCGAGCTGGCCACAAAATCACGGCCCTTTCAAGTGTTCAATGGCCTCGATCTCCTGCTCGAATCAAGATTCCCAAATAAAAAACCGCACGCCTTCCCTCATCTCTTCTTCTTCATCTTGTTACTCCCGGCTCCAGCGTTGCCTTGGTCGCCACCACCGTCGGCACACTTTCCTTTGTCGCCTTTTTCGGAACCCTGACCACTTTTCTGTTCCTCATTATTCCTTAGACTCGCACGACGAGAAAACCCTGACAATGAAGGCAACAGCAGTGGACAAACGTCGTGAGTCTTGAATTTTCCGGCGCCATCAGCGGAGGGATGCTTCTCAAGGCCTTTCTGTTTTGGTGTCCGGCATTTTTAGCACGCTCTGCGCCCTACGTTATATGAAGTGAAATTGAGAAGTTGAGGGGAGATACGAGCGTTGCGTAGTTGAAAGAAAGGTCTCTCGTGCGGCGCTACATAAAAAGTCCCGCCTTGCTCGAGTGAAAGGTTAGCGAGTCAGGGACTGGCTGCTACGGTAGAAGTTGACTCACATTTCCATTTTGCGTCCTCAAACCCGCGACAGTTGCCACCCTCTGCGTGACATGAAAAAGATGAGAACACAATCCAGGGGTCACCTGAGCTCGGTCCAGGATTTTTGCGCAGCCAGGCAAACCTCAAAATTCTCTGAGCCCTGTCATCCAGCAACAACACGCCAAAACAATCGCCAACAACATGGGAAAGAAGCGAGCATCGTCACCGACCGGAGGACAAGCCTCTAAGGCTACTTCGACCCCCGCCAACGCAGACCGAACGACGGTCGACGAGGAGGGAATGGGAGAGTTTGAAGACCAGTGGGAGGATGATCTCGTAGCGGACGGTGACGAGGGAGAGGTCATCGATGCCGCTGAGGATTCTGATGCCGAAGATGGAGGAATGGAAGTTGACGGTGACGCGGAGCCCTTGGAGGACGAAGATGAGGAGGAGCAAGAAGATGAACGCCCGCCTTCGCCAATTCCTTTCTTGCCGACTTCGACTCTAGAGGAAGGCGAATTCTTGCAGCCTGATCTTTCGACCTACCCACTTCTCCACTCTTTCGTACCCACTTGGCCAAGTCTCAGCTTCGACATTCTCCGCGACAACGACGGAGAGGAGCGCAGGGGATACCCAGTTTCGTGTGCCCTCGTAGCCGGTACCCAGTCCCAGGATAGGACTGCCAACGAGATCACAATCATGCGATGGGAGGGTCTGGGTAAGACGCGCAAGGAGGACGAAGGTGAGTCCGCCCCGCTGTCGTTCGTGCCGCAGAAGGTCTCCGAGGAGGGAGAGACTTTCTGGTTTTGTCTATGCGAGCTAACGATGATTTCCATTCTATGATGAAATGCAGGCCTTTCGGATGATGAGGACGACTCTGATGACGAAGCCGAAGACGACCCGGTCCTTACTTTCCGCGCAATCCCCCACCAAGGATGCGTTAATCGAATTCGTGCTAGACCTCTCCCCTACCCACTCTCCACCGGACCTCCAGCACCACCAAACGCTTACCACGTCGCCACTTTCTCCGAAACCGGGAAAGTTCACATCTTCGACGTCGCACCGCACCTCCACTCCCTCCTCTCACCCGGTTCCGCCTCTGGACCCCTTTCTAAAGTTCCTGTCTTCACTATCGAATCTCACGGCCGTGCTGAGGGATACGCACTCGACTGGGGACTCCCTATCGGTTCTTCCACCTCCGGCCGACTTCTTTCCGGCGACATCCACTCGAAAATTTTCCTCACCACTATGACCCCTACTTCATTCACCCCTTCGCCAAAACCTTTCTTGAGTCATACCGACTCTGTTGAAGACATTCAGTGGAGTCCGAGTGAGCCTACTGTCTTCGCCAGTTGTTCGGCGGACAAGAGTGTCAGGGTTTGGGACATTCGTGTGAAGGACCGAAAGAGCGTTATCGGAGTCGCTGGAGCACACGAGTCGGACGTCAATGTCATCAGCTGGAACAGATCGACCAACTACCTTTTGGCCTCAGGAGGAGACGAGGGTGCGATCAAAGTCTGGGATCTGCGAAACTTCAAGGGGTTCGTCTCGCATAGTTCTCACTTCTGGCGCTCACCTGACTGACCACGTGCTTCATCTTCAGCACCAAGGCTCCCGCTCCAACACCCGTCGCCGCTTTCTCCTGGCACACTGCTCCCATCACCTCCATCGAATGGCATCCCACAGAGGATTCTTGTTTCGCCGCCTCCGGAGCGGACGACCAAGTTACGCTTTGGGATCTCTCAGTCGAACAGGACGACGACGAGCGACCATCACAACAGGCAGGAGAGGCAGAGCGACTCAAGGACGTTCCGGCTCAGTTGCTGTTCGTGCACCAGGGTCAGAAGGAGATCAAGGAGATTCACTGGCACCCGCAAGTACCGGGAGTGGTGGTGAGCACTGCGCTGGATGGCTTCAATATCTTCAGGGCTCTGCCTTTCAGTTCATAGATATTTTCATTGAAACAGGTGAAGTTTACCGACTCACATTTCGCTGTATTCGAGAGGACGACTACTCGGCCGTGAGGAGCGGCTCAGTGTTAGCGCGCGGTCAATTGATCGGTGCAGCTGGAGCTGGACTCCTTATCTCCCGCAGCCTGACTGCTTCCTCTTATCTCCACTGTTCACGACACCTCAACAAACCCTCTTCGCTCTTCATTCTTCATCACTGTCACAGTCGGCCAGCCCTACCCTCCGATGTCTAAGGCGCTCCACTCCGCCACCAATACCCAGACCTTGAGTGGTCGACAAGACGAGATTGGACAACTTGGAAACTTTGGCTCTGAACTCGCCTGGTACAAGAACAGCGGGCTACTTCGTCTCAACTTCGCATTGAGCGCCATCTTCATTGGTCAGGTAAGCTTGCCATTTCGCGGCTTCCTTGATTCCTTAAAGCACACCTACTGAGCCTCAATGTTTCAATGCGCAGTGTCTTGGAGGATACGACGGCTCGCTAGTCAGCGGATTCCAAGCCCTTTCGTTCTGGAAAGCAGCTATGGGTCACCCAAGTTCAAGCGCAATCGGGGTGTTGAACGCCGCCGTGTACATCTCAGCGCTGGTCACTTCGCCATTCGCTCGATACGTCGCAGACAACTACGGAAGGAGATACTGTATATGGTACAACGCTTGTACTAACCTTCTGGGGACTGTATTGGGGTGTGCGGCGGGTACCAGTGGAACGAGTGGATATGGAATGTTCATTGCGAGTCGGATAGTGGTGAGTTTACGCCCTTTGACGTGAGCGACAAAGCAGGACACGCTCAAACGGTATCCTTCATTCTCAAGTGCGGATCTGGCCTTGCCTTTGCGCTCCTTACTCCCATTATGCTGCAGTTAGTCGAGTAGATTTGTGCTCCGCGAAGCTAATAGATCGACTTACCGCGATTCCAATAGTGAGGCGAGTCATCCTCGCCAGAGGACGCAGATGGCTGGATTCTTCGGTAGGCTCCATCTTTCATGCCCAGTACTTCTCAGAGACTCACGGATTGTCAGATTGCGCCTTTGTCGTCGGAACGTTCATTTCTGCCTGGTGAGCTTCGATATGATGGCTTCAGTGAAAAAGACAGTTAATTTCAAAATCCGAACTTAGGGTGATATACGGAACACACAACTTGGCAAGCAATTGGTCATGGCGTATGTGTCGGCTGTGCTTGCGATTTTTTCGAAAACTTACATCTTCAGCCTCTTAGGTATTCCCTACATCATCCACATTCCCTTCGCAACAGCCATGATCGTCCTTGTCTGTTTCCTTCCAGAATCACCGAGGTGGCTGCTTGCCAAAGGTCGGCAGGAAGAAGCTCGCGCGTTTCTGCTCAAGTACCACGCGAATGGGGCGACGTCCGATCCGCTGGTGGAATTCGAGATGGAGGAGATTCGTTTGTGCTCTCGCATGCCAATCTTGAAGCGGAACTGAGCTCAGTCACTTCTTCGCTCTTCAGAGAGTCAGATAAACTTTGAACGCGAGAACAAGGGCGATACTTGGCGAGCGCTTTTCACAACTCCAGGGAACCGTCACCGTTTGGCCTGCGGTGACTTTATTTCTCTTGACTTCCATCAGCCGAAGTTGGCTTACTAATCAGATCCTCAGTCGTCCTCATCGCTGTGTGCCAGAATCTGTCGGGCACAGCCATCATTCAGTGCGCCTTCTCCTACTTCGCGCGCCTCAGCCAAGAGCTGACGCCTGTCCAGATACTACTACACGTCTATCCTTAAGCTTGTCGGGATCACCAACACGGGACAGGTGACGGGTATAAATGCGGGTCTCACCACCTTCACTTTCATCGCTGGCGTCTGTGGACTTTGGCTTACCCAGAAAATCAATCGACGTCCGCAACTCGCCCTCTCTTGGTCCATCACGCTCTGCGCGAACGTTGGCTTGACTGTTTCAAGCTGGCACTATGCTACGCATAAAGACTCCTCTGGTGAGGGTTTTTTTTGTCTCGAAGGTTGGTGGAAGATTTACACTTTTCCTTTTCGCAGCTGTTCGTCGCGCCTTGCTAGTGTAATGAGATGAGAAGAAAGCTCATTTCCGCGTCTACAGGGTATCGCGGCGGTGTTCTTTGTTTGGGTATGTGATTCTTAGTCATTGTGAGTTTTAAGCAACGCTGATCACTTATCATCAGCTTTATAACGGTGGTAAGTGATGCAGCTACCTCCAAATCCGACGTACCCCGCTGAACTTCAATCTCCAGGCTTCTTCATCGTACACCACTTTCCGTCTCAGTACCCTCTTTACAATTCACTGATGTAGATATGTCTCGACAGGCCTGCGGTTCACTATTTTTTTCATACCAAGCCGAGATCCTCACCGTGAGCCACGCTAGCTCTGCGACCTCGGGGACTTGCTAATCAAACGTCACTAGTATTCGACCCGAGCGAAAGGAATGATGATCTGGATGATTACCGCGAAGCTCTTAGCTGTAAGTCTCCCCTTCCGACCTCGCAGGCAGTCGCATACCTGATTCTAACATTTCTGCTTACACAAGATCTTCAACGCGTATGTGAACTCTATCGCACTCGAAGCAATCGCTTGGAAGTACTACCTAGGTTCGCAGAACCATAGGGGAGTCCTGAGCAAAAATAAACACCTTTATCCCGGCAGTTTATACCGCCATTCTGGTCGTCACTTCAGTGTTGATGTTCTTCACGATCGTGGAGACTCGAGGTTATACGTTAGAGGAGTAAGTATTTCTCTCAAGCGTACTTCTGAGCCAGGAGGCCTGTGCTAAGGACTCAAACTGATAGAATTGCAGTACTCTTCGACGGAGAGCGCACGGCGTTCAGCAGTGGCAATATGGCGGAAGTAGGTGGTGTCGACGACAAGAAAAACGCAGTGGACGTCGACGTAAAGGAGTCGGATCTGGAGTCGAATTGATTCCTACTTCGCATCATAGACTTGTAATCGGGGTCAAGCCTAGCATGCAGCACTCAGGCATGTGATTTCTGTAAGCCTGGAAATGCAACGAACCAGACGCATCGAAGTGTGGCGTCGACGCCGCGAGAAGCGGCACGGCAGCGGCCTCACGGTCCTGCAGTACCACAAGATGCAAAGAAAGACTCAAGCTTTGCTCTCTTTGTTGATCCAATTTCAAGCCCTTCAAGCTCATTATACGAAATTGCAATGCTCCTTCCTGGCATTCTCCGCGAGCTCGCCATATAAGCTTGAATGTCCAGAATGTCGTGCCGTTGTAACCTTGAAAATAGAATGGAGCGATCAGACATCGCGGTACATATCGAACAAAAGGAATCAGCTGCCAACACAAGCCAACGAGGGGACAACGAGGGAAGTGTTTTCAGCGCCAAAGCGATCGCCTGAATTCCGCGCAATTGCGAGCGACATCCTTTGCGTCCGCTTCAGAGTTACACTGAGCTTTGACGCTTGCGCAAGACAACAAGGAAGGACCTTTGTTGAAGAATCAACAGACGCAGAAGACAGAGAGGCTATCCTCTCCACTTCAGGCCGCGGTCCCGCTCGCCCCGTTTACGCCACCGCCGAGCCGAACGATTCTTTGGCCGAGCGGCGTGAACGAGCTTCAAGTTTGTATCGCTCATGAGTCGCATCGACGCGAGTCAAGGTCGCTATCCTCCCGCCTTCTCTTCCTTCCCAGCGGCACTCTCCGTCCCGCCCAACGCACACCGTCTTCCTGCTATCGCACCCCGTCAACTACCGCCAAATAACATCCACTCTCGTCCTCCACCTCAATTCCAATCGCAACATCAAAATACTGTCCATCCTTACAGCTACGCCTCGGGCCTTGGCACAGCGGGCTGGAGCACACAGAGAGGAGGAGCAGGGTCTTCATCGGGGGACGGGCATCGCCGAGAGTCAGGTGTGCGCGGGGTGTCGCCGCCTAGTAGTCCTGAGATCATGATCAATCCGAAAATGGAGGAAGAGCACATGGGCATGCCAGATGCTCCAGCGAAGATACCGGCCAAGCGAGGTCGCAAGAAGGTGCCGCTTCCTGAGGAATTGGATGGTTAGTTGTAGTTTCAACGTTGCTGTCAATCGGTACCTGCCACTGATCAAGACAATGAATAATAGCAATGGAGGATGCTTTAGATGGTACGAAAGGCGACCTTCCTTGCACTGCCGAGCCAGCATTGACGCTTTGGTCTGCAGGCGGAGAAGCCACTCGCAAAAGAGGCAAAAGGCCGGAACTTTCAGCGGCTGAGGTGCGGCTTTCCCCACTATACTAGCCGAAATATACTGAACGTCTATCGCATGTCATCAGAAGCGCAAGTTGCAGAACCGAGCAGCACAAAGAGCATTCCGCGAGCGCAAGGAAAAGCATGTGAAGGACCTCGAAGATCGCGTTGTGGCACAGGAAAATCAGCTGGAGCTCTTCCGAGATATGCTCGAACGGTTTGTGCTTCTGATTCGGTTTTCAGTTTACTTTCGCTAAATCTGCGCCTTACAGACTCAACGCCGAGAACCAGGCGCTTCGCAGAGGTGAGGAAGTTCCTGTATCGCACTTTGAGCTCCCGCCACCAATGGCAAAATTGGAACCCCCGGTCATGAAGCACGACTCGCCTTCATCTGCCACAGAGGCTCCAGAGCATAACCAGTCACCCACCGACGCAGCTTTCGCCCTTCGCGAACTCGACTTGACTGCTTTCACAGTCCCCGCATCCGCCTCCGCCTCCGCGTCAGAGCCTGTGCCCACCACCTTCTACAACTCGCTCGACCCAATCCTTGCTCCTAGCAAACTGCCCGTGCAACCGATGGGCTCCACTCCCTTCCTCCCTCCTCCGCCAGTCGATCCCAATTTTGATCTCAACAACTTTGAATTTGACTTCGACGCCCCCTTCGACTTTTCCAGCGCAATCCCTCTCCCACCTCTCTATCAGGACCTTTTCAATCAATCCTTCCCAATGAACTCTCCTGTCCCTGTCGCCGTGCCCTTTGACTACGAGCAAACAGATGCGGAGGAAGACTGTCCAGGAGACGATGACGATCTTCCGCTGCCGAACGGCAGGATTCCTTGCGACAAGCCAGAATGCGACTTTTCACTCATCTCATGTGCGCTTCCTATTCCGTGGAGGCCTCCTGCAATCAACAAGGAGACGCCGCCGAAGGATGTTTGGGTGTGTACGCAAGCGTGGGCGAAGCTATGCTCTCACCCAATGTTTGGAGACTGCGATGTCGTGAGTTTTCTTTCACTTTCGTGGCTTTTCAACCCATTATCTGACGCAACAGCTTTCACGTAGGATGAGCTTTGCCATGAGCTGAGGGACAAGACGTTGTGCTCCGACGACGGCAGGCTGGTGATCTTGAAGAAGGACGTCTGTAGCGTCTTCCGCACGATACCCGCCCGCGCCAGGGCGAAAAGGGAGATGGACACTACCTCGTAATCGGGGCTCCCACATTCAGAACCGCACTCAGTCGGCGTCGGAACTTGTAGCATTACCCTACTCTGTTGATTTGCCACTTCTAAGCCATTCACCCTTTGATCAGGTGTTCTCCGTTCAGAACAATGCGAGATTAGTTTGTACTGGCTCCTTCAATAGTCTGCGAGTTCTGGGGGCCTTGAATGGACGAATGGACGGGAGCCTCGATGTTTACGAGGCTGCTTTTGAAGGTCAGTCGTCGGGTGTGCTGCGACTGCGACTTCCGTGGCACTGACAGATTTTTCCCCCCTAGCACAGGTGAGACGGTTGAAGTCATCCGGCAATGTTGGGCCGATGAAAGGAAAGTGGACACACGCGATATATATCTTACTCTGTGAGCAAACTTCACGCATGCACCTCGACCGGCAAGAGCTCGCAACTCGCGACCGTCAAGGCGTGCTGATAACTTTTGCTGGCAGGTCCGGTTCGTGTGATCTTGATACAAACCGATGCAATTTGCACGTGAAATGGCGCCCAGCAATATCCGACGTCAACGGTGCAGCTTCGTCCTCATCCAATTGTAACGCCATCAAACGCCATCGGCCGGTCGCCGTTCACGTTCAACGTTTAAGCAGTACCAGCGCAAGTCGCTCTTGTCCTCTCACTATCTCCACCGCTCATATAAGACGCTTGCTTCACATGTCTTCCACTTTCGTCCTTGAGTCCGCCCCCGTCCACGCTACGCGCAAGAACTCGGATGCCTCCGCGAAAGACGACGAGAAAGGCCTCGTCGTCGCGGAGGGGCCAGTCTTGGATCAAACGTAAACTTCTTGACTGATCAGCCCACTCAATACTTTACGAGCTGACATATTTGACCCTCATCAGTACCTCCAACCCAGGTGGCGCACCAATAGAGGCTAACCATGTCCTCGGCCAGCAAGCAGGCTGGGTCAGCGTTATCTTTCTCAACAGTGAGCCTCCCCGCTTGCTCCGAAACTTCATAACGCATACTTTTCTCTTAAAGCTGAAGTTGAACTCGTTTCTTACCGTTCAGTTAATCAAATGATTGGAACCGGGGTATTTGCCACTGGTGGTACCCTTTTGAAATCGCTTGGTAGCCCTGGCTTAGTCCTCGTCTTCTGGTTGGTAAGTTGGGCTCTCTCAAGCCAGTCACTGGCCCGGAAGTAGTTTTGATGTTACCTCCTTTTTCAGATTGGAATGCTCATCGCATTTGCGGGCCTGGCGGTGTATATGGAGTTGTCGTCGCAGTTCCCCAACCGAGCTGGTGCTGAAGTCGTCTACCTCGAGCAAGCGTACCGGAAGCCTCGATGTAAGTCCTTGAATAACAGCCTCAGTCTTTCCATACCTCACATTGACTTACTCTTCAATATCATCAGACTTTTTCCCTGCCGCCTTCGCCTGCCTCAGCGTCTTGCTATCGTTTTCCAGTTCCAACGCCATCGTTTTGGCGACGTACCTTCTCGTGAGCTGACCTCCTCCTTGAGAGAGATGTATCTTCGACTTACCTACTCTCAATCAGTATGCTGCAAATAATCACGTAAAGTTATATCCCTTCCTCCATCAAAGCTTTCGTATTGAGGCAGCATCATCAGAATCCATCCGAGTGGCTCACTCGCGGCGTCGCCATTGCCGGGTACACCGTCGCAACTCTGTTTGTTGCTGTTTCCACCAAGTGGACTTTGAGGGCATGTTCCTTGATCCTGCTGTATAGCCAAAGATAATTGATGATGTTCTTGGCTTCCATAGTTGACCAACTTGCTAGGTGTCATCAAGACCGTGACCTTGATTTTCATTGTCATCACGGTAAATTTGGAAACGTGGGAAAGCGAAAACCATCTGACATAAAGTTCGGTAGGGCTTCGTGGTCCTGGGTGGCCACACGCGAGTTGAAAACCCGCGCGCCAACTTTCATCACGCATTCGAGGGCAGCACGTCGAGCGGCAACGCCATCGCGAACGCCATTGTTAAGCTCAATTTCAGCTTCGCTGGCTGTAAGTGTTTAGATTTTCCAGATCTCTGTCTCTCTGACAAAGTGCTGACCTGTCACAATTCAGATAACAACGCGATGAATGTGATGAACGAAGTCAAGGACCCAGTAAAGACACTGCGCTGGGCTGCACCTGCGTCCCTTTCCCTTGTTTCCGTACGTTCGAAAACCGCAGATCACCTGTCATCGCTATTTTCACTACTCACACTCTCTCCTACGCAAATGTGCAGGTGCTGTATATTTTGGCCAACGTCGCCTACTTGGCTGCAGTCCCCAAGGACGAGATAAAATCGTCAGGCACCCTGGTTGCAGCTCTATTCTTCTCCAAGGTATGTTTTTGAGCTTCCAAAACACATTTTCTAACTTGATTCATCTTCACCCGCTCTTCCTGAAAATCTTCACCTAGGTCTTTGGCGAAAGCGCTGGCTCCCGAGTCCTCCCCGCCCTCGTCTCGCTCTCAGCATTTGGAAATCTCATCGCCGTCCTCGGTGGGCTTCCTAAATCCAATCAAATGCCACAAATAGACTGATTATTGCTTCCCTTCCCAGTCGGTCAGTCTCGAGTTGTCAGGGAGATCGGGCGACAGGGTGTCCTACCGTGGCCAGAGCTTTGGACCAGCTCTTACCCCTTCGGAACTCCACTTCTCCCGCTTTTCGTCAAGTGGCTTCTCACCGTGATTGTGCGTTATCGGAAACGATGCAAGTTGTCCAGGCAAAACTTGAGAACTGACTTCTTCATCGCCAGGTCATTGTGGCGCCTCCAGTTGGCGATGCCTTTAATTTCGTGGTCGACCTTCAGAGCTACCCCTCGAATGTGTTCAATGCATTGACTTGCGCCGCCGTCTTCATCCTGAGACGCCAGCGCCAGAAGAGCGGAGCTTCACCAGCAGAATATCGTGCTTGGTCGATTGCGGTGATTTTCTCGACAGCGATCTCTCTCCTACTTTTAGTTATGCCATGGTAATGCCTCATCACTTCCTCAAGCGAGATCTCACATGACCAGACTGACCTAACTCTGTCAACAGGATTCCACCCACCGGTGGCATCAATGGGGGCGACGTCTCATTCTTCTACGCCGCCTGTAAGCTCAACGTCACGCAGAGTTCTTCATTAGAATTGCTGACTATATTTCTCGTACAGACTGTGCTGCGGGTATTGGACTTCTTCTCGCCACCTACCTTTACTGGTATGTCTTGCGAGCCGAAGCACTCGCACTATGAGGGCATGCAAAGCTAACGCCGCGTGATGATAATAGGGTTGTCTGGATCAAGATCCTCCCTCGCGTTCGCGGCTACACTATCAAGGATGAAACTATTGTCCTCGAGGATGGATCATCATATAACAGGCTGACGAAGGTCTGGAATAAGTCGGAGTAGGTTTGCCTGAGAAGAATATTCCCATTAGGTCGGTGGCGACAAAGTTGGACAAAGTCAGTGGATTATAGTTGTGTGCTGAAGTGAACGCGTAAACTCGAGTTACCTACCTCGGAATATCACCTTGGATTCTTTTCACTGTTCAGCCATGATCAGATCCACTTTCGAGCCTTGAACGAAACCAAAAGAAGGAAAAGCAGCTTCATGGCTCCTATTTCTCTAGGCTGGCGACAGGACTTGTGTGTCTGCACCGCCGCCGCTTTCAACTATCTACAAAATGTCTGCATCAGGATCAGGTCCTACTGCACCCACGAAAGCTGCGTCAGCCCCCTTTTTCTCTTCGGCCAAAGGCAAAGGTCCCGAGACGGACGCGCCGACGCAATACGAGCTCCCGTGGTCAGTACAGCTCGCGTTCTTTCACTCCCAGACTCCTTTTTGACGTCGAGCTCTGCAGGGTTGAGAAGGTTCGCGTCTTAGAAAGCTAATCATCGCGTCTCTGATCGGTCTGACTCGTTAGCTTGCAGCACCGACCAAAAACACTCGCCGACATTGTGGGCAACGTGGAGACTATCGAACGCTTAAAGGTCATCGCGAGAGATGGAAACTGCCCTCATATCATCATTTCGGTGGGTGTCAGGGCGTTTGAGTACCGCCGTCGCGCAGCAAGCTAACCGCGTTGCGTCCAGGGCTCGCCTGGAATCGGAAAGACGACGAGCATTCTGGCATTGGCGCACGCTCTACTTGGGGAGAACTACAAGGAGGGAGTACTGGAGCTCAACGCGTCCGACGAGAGGTACGCTTCCTTCTTTGGGCGGCGCTCGGTTTGGTGGGGTTGCTTACCCTTGAGCTCGCAGAGGGATCGATGTAGTTCGCAACCGGATCAAGACTTTTGCACAGAAGAAGGTCACCCTACCACTTGGTCGACACAAGCTCGTCATCCTCGACGAGGCCGACTCAATGACCGCTGGTGCCCAACAAGCTCTGCGTCGCACGATGGAAATCTTCTCAAACACGACTCGTTTCGCTTTCGCCTGCAACCAGAGTAGCAAAATTATCGAACCGATCCAAAGTCGCTGTGCTATTCTCCGTTACGCGCGCTTGACCGACAAGGAGCTCCTCAAGCGCCTTCTCGAGATCTGCGAAATCGAAAAGGTGCGCAAAATTCAGCGATCAATGGGTGTCTTGTACTGGCCATACTAAATCTTTTCCGCTACTCTGCTCAGGTTCCACACAACGAATCTGGTCTTACGGCCCTCATCTTCACCTCGGAAGGCGACATGCGCCAAGCAGTCAACAACCTTCAGTCGACCTTCTCAGGATTCAATTTTGTCGGCGCGGAGGAGGTCTTCAAAGTCTGCGACCAACCACACCCAGTCAAAGTTCAATCTCTTATCTCCAGCTGCGCCAAGGGCGATATCGACAACGCCATGTCGAACCTTGAGGACCTTTGGAAGCAAGGGTACGCCGCAGTTGATATCGTCACGACGCTCTTCCGAGTCGTCAAAGGCATGGATGCATTGGCCGAATATACGAAGCTTGAGTTCATCAAGGTTTGTGGAGGATATTTGCGAGGTTTGGTTCTGCAGCTCGCTGACCCTGCTTTTATCTCGCCTTAGGAGATTGGCTTTTCGCACATGAAAATTCTGGAAGGATGCGCAACGATTGTTCAACTAGGTGCCTTGCTGGCAAGGCTCTGTCGGTTAAGCATGAAGCCAGACTTGTTCAAGGTCTGATTGAGTCTATAGCTTGAGCTTGAATGGAATCGTCTGTTTCACTCGTCGTCTTTCCGCAATAAAGAACATTTTACAGCATATGCTTTACGATATTACTACATGAAACAGGAAGCCCTAACCACTTTACGCGCCTTCAGAATTCAATATGGCGGACTTCTCCCTTTTCCGCCATTCCTTCCGTGTCGACTGACTGCATTTGTGCTTGCCTCTTCTCGAGCTCTGCTGCAATGTACCTGTCACGTTCCTCCCTCGTCACCATACCGAAAAGTACATCCATGTCTTCGATAGACTAAACATTTCAACGTCAGCTTGAAGCCTCGCCGTTTCTGCGTGATTCAACTCACGACTCCAGCGGTCTCGGGTAACCAAAATCCGAAGGCTGCTCCCAGAACATTGATGGCCGCGAAAAGGAAGAAAAGGCGGCCATTTGGAAGGTTGTTGACGAGCGTTGGCGTAATCTTAGTTATGCAGAAACTGCCAATATGTGCCCGAGTCAGCTTGCGAGGACTTGTCTGACGAAGCTTGACTTTGATACTCACTTGAAGATCCACTGGGTTGAACTTGCGACTCCCATTCCATACGGACGCAGTCTCATTGGGAAGATCTCAGCACCTGGAGGTAGAAGTTTGTCAGAGGCGTTTGCGAAGCCGACTTCGAATGCACAGGCTCACAGTAGACCCCTGGAGGAAGAAACTGGTCAGCGGTGTTTGCGAAGCCGCCTTTCAAAGCGCAGGCTCACATGGGATCGGCCCCCAGGAGAAGCAGTAGGGAATGACGAAACAGTAAACTAAGATTCTTCAAGGTGAGCAATATGCTAAGGTCAGAGATCTTCAAGAAGGACGCACTCATCGCGGCCATGGCGATGGCTGCTGGTGCGGGCGAGGTCGCGTTGACGTTCGGGACGTGGGTGAAGTAGATTGCTCCAATAATCCAAAGGAACAAGCTCATTCCGAGTCCTCCGAATCCCAAAGACTTTGATCGTCCGACGCGCTCGATACCGAAGAAAACGAAAATGGAGGTGGCGACGATTTTGACTTGAAAGGGGAAAGCGAAAACGTAAGTCGATGGCGCGCGTTAAGAATGGAATATTAGACATGCCTAGTCCATAGATTCCAGAGGCTTCAGGCAAAAACGAAATAAGTAAGGGGTCTGACAGTTTGTCGGGGGAATTGACCTACTAAGCAATCCAGTAGACGTGCCCGTGATGCCAATTGATTGGAAGATCAAGGGAGAGTAGTAAGAGATTGAATTTTGGCCAGTCCATTGTTGTAACTACCAGCGTATCCATTCAGTATTTCGCGAAGGAAATGTGAACAAGTGGAGCTCACGAAGAAGATTGCGAAGGCGCAAAAGAAGCGTTTCCTGTTTCCCTCTGTACGATTAGGAGTCAGCAAATCCGCTCAAAAATTCAATGGAAGTGCGAAGGGGCTCACTAGCCCAGACCTCTTTGATGCTTGCTCCGGAAGTCGCTTCCTGCTCCTCCTTGATCGCTGCTGTGATCTCTGCGATTTCTTCCTGGACGCGAGAGTCGGTGACGGAACGCTTCCGTGCCCACGCCATGTTGACGATAGCTTCTTCGTCCCGGCCTTTGTAGATCAACCAACGAGGACTCTCTACGATGAAGAACTTGAGACATCTGAGTTAGGGCCGATCCTTACAGCTTTTGATTGGAGCATATAGTTTCGCTCACCAGAAGGACCAGCATGACGAAGGAAGGGATCAATTGGAAAGCGATCTGGAATGTTTACGAAATGCGTCAGAAAAAGAATGACCATCTTTCAAGCTCTCTCAGAGAGCTTCGGGACTGACGGGGAAGCGCCACTGGATTGTAGTTCCCGGAAAGTGGACCTGGAACCCGTAGGTAATCCAGTACCTGTGTGCAAAAGACCTGAGTCAGAAATACGCCTAAACCAAGTCTGGATTGAAGCTTACGAAATAGCGACTCCAATGGCTACAGTGATTTGAAAGAGTCCGGTGATTCGACCTCGCACTTCGCGAGGCGTCATTTCGGCGACGTAGACTGGACACATCATTGACATGCTCCCAACACCAATGCCTCCGATGAATCGACCTGCATACATCTGTCCGAGTCTTCAAGATTGGAAAGACGTCAGAAAATTTTGCTTCCTTCCGACAACGACTTGACGTCGCTCACGAGTGGGTCGCTCCAGTTTGGATCTGACGACAGGAAAAAGGAGGGGAAGGAGGAGAATCAGCGACTGTCACCGAAGAGATCTCAGACGTCGAGTCTTACAGCTGATCCGATAATGAACACGCTGACGCCAAACATCAGCCCCTTTTTTCGGCCGATGGCCTGGCAGATGGGCGCCGCACCAATGGCTCCGGCGAATCTGGGAATAAAAAGAGACTCTTTTCAGTTCTATCCCGCGAGCTTAAGATCAGCTATAAGACTCACGCTCCCAGCATGAGGATCGACACGATCCAACTCTTGATGTTCGCAATTTCGGCTTTGGACTTCTGGGTGTAGCCAAATGAATTGGTAAAGCTCGCGAGCCCCACGACTCCACCAGCAACTCCCGTGTCATCTACATAGGAAAAATGCCGTCGATTAGTTGGCGCAAGAAAGGCAAGCGGTTGGTAAGGATAAAATACGCACAGCCAAACAAGAAAATTCCACAGTAAGCAATGAAGGCAAGCTGTGTAGTAAATGTAAAGAGTCAGCAGCACGAACGTTGTATATCTAGCTGCACCACGGAGTCCAGTAGGAAATCCCCCGGACCCATCAGCGGAGATTGACCGCAACTCACCAGGTACACGCGGCTGTTCTGACCCCTGCTCATAACGCCACATCAGCATCAGCACCCACTACAAAAGGGGGATAGGAACTGTAACGAAAACCCACCTTGTATTTCTCTGTGAGTCTGGGTGTGCTTCCTCCACCTCCTTGGGCGAGATATCTGACGACGACCTTGAGAGACAAATGACAGCTGATCATCAGCAATTGTCCGCGCGGTGAGGCAAATGGAGAGCCAACCTACATATTGGACGAGGAGAAGCTGCTGCAGAGGTTGCGTGGGTTGATGTGGAAAGCGGAAAGAATAGCGAAGAGGGAGGAGAGGGATTATAACGATGAGGATGCGGGGAAAGCAAAAACCTGGAGAAGAAGGAGGAGCCCCAGCGGCCCGGATAGCCGTGGCTGCGCACCGGGCCGGACACCGGTAGGCTATGACTTGGTGGCCGCAGGGTTAAAAGCCAATCTCGAGCAATGTATATAGGCTACAGCACCTTGAACTGCTGAGAACGCTGTGAGCCTAAAGAAGAAGGAGAAACAACAACGTCGGAAGGGAGAAGGTGCACATCGTTGAAAGACCTCGGAGCAGCACCGCGGAGTGTCGTCGCGGCAGGACGGCGAAGGTCCGCAAACGATGGGAAGTCTTTCGAATCTTCAAGCTTCGAGTGTTTTGGAAGCGCGTCTGAAATAAGAAGACTGAATATTGAATCCTGCCGAAATCAAACAGGGCAGACAAGTCCCAGCTGTCATTCGCAGCGGAAGTTAGGCCCAACGAGCAAGCCAACGAGCCTGGCAGCGCGCGCTCTTGTACCGAGCCACCAATCTCGTGACATGCGATCAAATATCAGTAGCCCAGCGAAAAATCTTTGACCACCCATTTCAAAGAGGTAAGCGAGGGTACGCCTTGGTCCTTTCGTGCTTGAGGCTTGGGATCGATTCGCGTTACGGGAGTCAGCGCAAAAGGTGTCACCTTTCGTGCCTGTTCTCATGATCACTTCCATAGGTACACTTCCCGTCACTCCTGCGTTGCGGTTGTGGCGCGGGGTTCGAGTAGGATGCCGATGGATCGGACGAGCGGGGAAACTGTGATTGGTAGAGGGTCGGCGGCGGCGAGGTTGGAGCGAACGGTCAAAAGTTAGAGTCCGTTCCAGCGTGCTGATGACGCTGAGTGCTAGGAATGTTGCGATGCTGAGGCTGAAGATGATTAAGAGGTCCGACGTGGTAGTCGTAGCCGCGGTGAGTGTCGCCAAGCGATGCCACGCTTGGGAAACTCTTCGTCGCCATCATGAACGACGCAAAAATTGAAATACGGATTGAAGTGAGGCAACCCAAGAGGTGGGTCGCGTAGACAGCCGGACACAAGTCACGCCGGCCTCGAGCCGAGCGAAATGATACCGCCGGTTGGCCCGCGTGAGCCTTTCTGTCTTCTTCCTCCTTCCACCTCTCATCTGACCACGTATAAAGAGTATGGCTCCTTATTCCGCAACTAGTCAGCCCGTCGCGCCCGCTGACCTCCTTCTGCTATCCACAGTGCCATTCGAATCTATTCCACTCGCTACCTCGCTCAACACAGTCTACACAAAGCAATCACTGCTGGATCAAGGAAAGCGCTGGGACAACCTCGCAATCGCCTTCAAAGACCACTTCAACGTCCCCCTTCAGAAGATTTCTCGCGCTCCCGGTCGTGTAAACGTCATTGGAGAGGTGAGCTGAGCCCCACTCGCTCCGCTGCCCCCGCGTGCTGACCCCATCGATCTAATAACCCCCCACTGTGACAGCACATCGACTACTGTGGCTTCTCAGTACTTCCAGCTGCTATCGAGAGAGACGTTCTGGTCGCTTTCGCCGTACCAGAAGCTTCAGATGCCCTGCCGCAGACCGTGCCAGGATCTACTACCTTCCACCTTGCCAATTTGGATCCCGCCTTCACTCCAACAGAGTTGCAAGTCGATCTGTTGGGAGATGGAACGGACTTGCCCATGAGACAGGTTCATCATTGGTCCAATTACTTCATTGCTGGCACAAAGGTTAGTGATGGAGTCTACCTAGGCTCAGCCTGTCGTCGGCAAACTTGACGAGGTGGACTTAGACGGGAAAGGACCGACAAGCTGATGCTGTATGTGTTCGATGACAGGGAATGCTAGAATACCTGCACGAGCACCCCGCTTCCACTCCTCTCCCACCTCCGCCGCCTCACGTCTTCGTAATGATAACTGGATCGGTCCCCGTCGGCTCTGGACTTTCTTCCTCTGCAGCAATCACCACCGCATCCGTGGTCACCATTCTTGAATTATCTGGTCGTCGGGATGGAGAGGAAAAAATTGGTCGACGAGCGGTAACAAACGTTGCTATCGAATCTGAAAGGCTTGTCGGAGTGAACTCGGGTGGAATGGATCAATCAGCCAGTGTATTCTCACAACCTCTCAATCTTCTTCACATGTTTGTGCTATCTCTCCTCTCCATCTTTCTGAGTCGTTAAAGGATGACTGACTGCATCCACCATAGTAAATTCATTCCTTCCCTCCTCGCCATCCCCATCCCACTCCCTCAAACGACCCCTGCCCTCTCCTTCGTGATCGCCAACACTCTCATCACCTCCTCCAAAGCCCTCACCGCAAAATTCCACTACAACCTCCGCGTCGTCGAAACTCTTCTCGGCGCTCGTCTCCTCGCTCACCATCTCAACATTCCCATCCCCTCCTCCGCTCTCGGTGAAAAACCTCTCACCTACAAGGTTCTCATCGACACTTATTTCAATTCAACTCCTTCCGCTCCTGGTCCTCAACAAATTTCGTCTGATAATGTCCCGGAAAAGAGGCAGGGGAGCGTACCCACTGTACCAGCCTTACCTTGCAGTCCGCTCGCGCCGGTGGACGAGAAGAATATGCATGAGATTAAGTTGATGCTTGGGATCGCGGCTACTGCGCTGGGTGGACCCGGGATGGAGGATGGAATGACTTGGGAACAGGTGGCGAAGAAATTGGGAGTCGATAGAGATGAGTTGGAGAAGGAAGTAGTGGGAGATCAAGAAGTGGAACCGGTCGGTGGGAAGCTGAAAATTTGGACGAGGGCTAGACATGTTGTGCGTTCGGTTTCGTCTCGTCTCTACAAGATGTAAACGTCAAACTAATCTCGCTTTTTTTTTCGCAGTTGTCGGAGGCGCTTCGTGTTTTCCAATTCAAAGACCTGATCAAAGGCGCACCGGACGGATGTACTACTCTACTACCGGCATTAGGAGAATTGATGAATGAATCGCAGGCGAGCTGCAGGGATGATTACGAGTGTAGTTGTCCCGAGATCAACGAAGTCGTCGAGCTCGCCCTCAAGAATGGCGCTCTTGGAAGTCGTGTCACAGGTCAGTCCCCTTTTATGCGGGTTCCTCGTGAGAAGAAAAGCCTTCGAGTTGGAAAGAGGCTGATAATGCATTTTCGCTCCACAGGCGCAGGATGGGGAGGAGCTACAGTCTCGCTCGTGCCGGAACCGGAAGTACCAGCTTTCATCAAAGCCTTGAAGGAGGGATACTATGCGAAGAGGTTCCCGAATTTGACCCAGAATGAGTTAGATGACGCTTGCTTTGCTACGAAGCCGGAGGCGGGGGCCTGTCTTTTTGTTCAGACTTGAGGAGAGGAATAGGTTCGTAGTACATAGATCCTCTTGAACTTAGACATCTGAATCGATCATCCCAGAGACTGGTAGCGCTGCCAAAATTTTCCAGCACAGTGTGAGATCTCGCGTCGCGTCACGGGATTTGAATTTGAAATCGACGCGAAGAGGCCGTGTTTACTTTTGTGATCATTCACGCCTTCCGCTTCCTTCGCCTCTCTCCTGCCAACTCCTCCTCCCTCCTTCAACAAAATGACAACGTTTAGTCTCTCTCCCGTCGAAACCTCCTCCACTGCCTTGGACGAGCTCTCAGCAATCACATCAGCGCTCGCAAAGTCGAAAGCGCAAATTGTGCTCGTTGGCGCGGGCATTTCAACAAGCGCAGGGATCCAGGTGCGCTTACCCACTTTCCTTGAGTCGTAGACTTGAGCTAACTTGTACCCTTTGCAGGACTTCCGCTCGCCGACTGGCTTGTACTCAAACGCCCTTCCCTCAACGTCACGCATCTCGCCAGCCTCTTTCTCGTCCTCCGTTTACTCCTCCCCTTCCACTCGTTCAGCTCATTGGAAACTCATCGCAAACCTCCAAGAACAATCAGCCGCATCCACTCCTACAAAAACACATTTATTCTTCAACACTTTGAAATCGCGCGGGACTCTGCGACGCGTCTATTCACAAAATATCGATGGACTCGAAGGGAAGGCGGGGCTGGCTAAAGTGAGGGTGCAGGGGAGCGTTGAGAGTGGTTTCTCTGGAGGGAGTGACATGGGAGCAAAAGGGAAGGGAAAAGCAAAGTGGGAGGGAGAGTATGTCGCGTTGCATGGGGACGTCCACCTCTGCAGGTGTACCGGATGCGCTTACGTAGGGCGGTGGGATTCAAAGATTTCGGAAGCATTCTCTCGTGGGGAAACTCTCGACTGCCCAGATTGTCTCGAAATGGGTGCGTCTTTTGATCATTCTCGTTCGGAGCACTCGCTAATTCGACCTCCACGCTAAAACCACAGCTCAGCTCCGAATTCTCTCTCAAAAGCGCTCCCCCCCACTCCTCACTTTCCTCCGACCCTCAATAATCCTCTACGACGAATCTCCGCCTCATTCCGCCCCGACCACCATCGCTCAGGTCGCACAATCCGACCTCAACTCAAAACCCGACTTTGTACTCGTCATGGGAACTTCTCTCAAAATTCCGGGCTTCAAGGATCTTGTAAAACAGTTTGCGAGGGAGGTGAAGTCAAGAGGGGGGATTGCGGTCTTTGTGAATGGAGAGAAAGTTGCGGGGAAGGAGTGGGAGAGTGTGTTTGATTATCAGGGTGAGCTTTCTCAAATGACTTTCAATGCTTTCAAGCAGTGGCTAATTATTTCGTAACTTTTCATTGCAGTCGTCGGAAAAACGGATGATTTTGTCGACCTCGTACTCGCCGACTGGAAATCAACTCGACCCCGCGACTGGACCACACAAAGCAAGCTTGACACCACATTCATTTCGACAAAATCAACAAGTGTTCATTCGAATTCAAAATCGCGATTCAATCCATCCTTCGCACCAGCACCCATCCCCAAATCACCTCTCCAGCAATTAACTCCCCTCCGCCTACCCCTTCACCATCTCCAAACCACAAACATTCCTTCTCCTCAGCTCCAAGCCAAAAAACGCTCTCTACCCTCACCCTTCTCACCACCTTCTCCGTCTCCTTCTTCGGCTATGCTGTCGTCTAATCGCGACTCGGACAGCTCGAAGAAAAGACGCGTTACGCCGGTCGTTAAGATTGCCAAGAGGACTTTTGCGGTCGTAGTTCCCAGGAGAAGGTCAGGTATCAATAAGTAGGAAACTAAGTTTTCCGGAGTTGAGAATGTATTGAGTGTCGAGAGAGTGGGGGAGGGAGAAGCCTGCCAGCGGAGGGAGGGTGCATCGCAGTTTGAGGGTCTGTACATCGTCGCACATTAGTCGTACCAGCATCACTTTGTATCCACGAATAGAAGGATGGATATCATCTTACTTCGACCCGTATTAGCCCTCACTGGCTCGCGAGCGACTTTGGCTTATTCGATGAATAAGCTCGCTGAGCTCGTATCCGGACTGAGTGCGACAAATTTGAATCTTTCGCGCAAGCTCAGTTGAGTCAGTATTCCTGCTTGACTCTAATACAATGATTTATTTTTATACGCCCACGAGCGATTTGAGTTTCATGATTAGCCCCACCTTATGTCGTGTGTTGGTTCGGGGGGTTCCGGCCCGCCATCCGCGCCTTTATCTCACAGGCGTGCGCCTTTCTTGTTTCCCTGCTACCGTGAGACGCCCCAAACCCCGAATCAAATCGGCTGCATCGGAACGTGGACGACGAGGAGGCTTTCCATCGTCGAACCTGGGTAAAGACAGCAGTGCGTTGGAGGTGAACCCTTCCACACGGGCACCTGGTGCAAGATTGAGCTCGTACTGACAATGCCTGAAGATTGCTGTAGACGCTCCTCTCCTGTCCGAGGCTAGTTTGCAGAGGATGTATGAAGTCACCATGCTGATGCTCCCCGCCGCGTTCGCAGATGCCGCGCAATCTGCTGGACCTGCCGGAGGAGCTCCTACTCCAAGTCTGCAGGCACCTGGTGAGCCATAAAGGGCGCAATCCGCTCTCCTTTTCCCTTCCAGCGTGCGCCGACCTCGTTGCCCTCGTTGCCCTATCCCACGTGAATCGCTTGTTCAACAGGATATCTCAAAAGCCTCTGTGGGAATGGGTCGCTCTCAGGATCGATGAAAAGGCCGACCGCTGGTGCTACGAGATGCTTCTCAATGATCCCGAACTGTGGAAACATGTCGTTGGTCTACATCTGGAGGTGGAACCGACGGCGGAAGGGGCGCGCTTTGCCAGTTTGGCTCTCTCCCTGGGCGTCAGAATTTCCCACTTCAATTATACCGTCCTTCAACCTGCATCGGGACCCACCGGGGAGGAGCTATTCCCTACCTCTCTCAGCAACCGCCTTCGGAAACTACCCCTCCGAACGATAAACTTCAGAGGCTTTTCATCTGTCGATGCCGTCGAGGACCCAACTTTCCATCTCATTGACGACCTCCCATCTCTCTCCAACGTCGCGATTGACGGGGTTTTTTTCGCACGCCAACTTGCGTCCACCAAAAGAAGCACGCTCTCGAATTGCCAGGTGCGGGCCAACCGCTCGATGGCGTGTGAGGTTCTGGCAACGTGCTGCAGGCAAACGCGCTATCTGAGCGTTTTAGCGGACAGTTACGATGATTCGGAGTCCATGTGGAGCTCAGAAGGGCTAGACATGCTGGAGTCCTCGTACGATGTTCGTTTTCTCTCCTTGTGCTCATGCAGAACTCCGTGACCTGACCTTGTTTCCAGATAACTCCTGTAGGCAACGAGTACTTTCGGACCGAAGACTTGGTCATCACCGGCCACGCCATGTTCTTTGATGATATGCATAGCATCACTCCTCGCATCTTCCGGCTTTTGGGCAAGCTGTCGTCCCTTCGCGAGTTGTCACTTCGACGGTGTGGGAACTTCATCTGGCGACGAGATTGGTCCCTCGGCACCTCCCTGCCGAACCTCATCAAACTCACCATCGATGCGACCGAAGATTGTCCAGCATCCTTTCTAGGCAAAGTATGAGACATTTTGCCTTCGTTACACGCTGAGCCGAAGCTGATACCTACCCTTTTCTCGTAGCCAGGTGTGCTGGAGGGCTTGACGGACTTCATCACTTGTTTTCCCAAGCTCGGCCAATTGAGCTTGCAGGGCTGGACCGTCTCGGATTCGTACAATGTACGAGAACTGGAGAATTTGACGGCTCGCCAGATCGCAGCCCAGCAGCCTCTCGTTCATTTGCTGTTGGGAATACTCGAAGGCACCCAAGTAGCTCGCCTCAAGCTTATAGATGACGATTGTTGTTTAGCATTGGCTACCAGACGTTTGCTGCCCATCCCTAGTGCCTGGATCTGGGAGTGATCTAAAATTAGTGAGTTGAAACTGGCCAGTTGAGCTTGTAGTTTTGCGCTTAGCATCAGTGGAATGCACCTTCATTGTCTATTAAGGTCTTACACGAACCTTTGCTTCCTTCGGAGTGACTTAACGAGCCTATCAAGAAATCTTACAACCCTGTCAAAAGTTCTCCCCGATCTAATATCGAGGGAGAGCATGGCAAGAACCATCAAGATCACCTTTTGTGGCTTTGAGAAAGAGGTAGCCGGAAACTGTATTGAAACTGACGATGAATCTAAATTCCAACGACAGACTTGAGCTCAGCCCAATCCGAGGACGATTCGCACATTGTCCTGAAAGCCCCGCCCTCTTTCAACAAGAGGTTTCGGGGAGTATCGAACTCAAGAAGTGATCCATGGTCCAAAAAGAGAATCCGGTCGTAGTCTGTTGTGCCGTTTATCAGAGTCAGAGAAGCTTGGCGCAGAACGAAAATATCTGAACGCACCGATGACCGTCCTCAGACGATGGGCGATGGTCAGCACCAAAGAGTCGGCAAACTCGTCTCGAATAGCATGTTGAATCTGTGCACACAATATAAATGAGTCGGTGTCCTCAGATTGCGATAAATCCACCCACCTTCGCATCTGTCTCAAAATCGACGGACGCCGTCGCCTGCGGGACGTTTTCGTGAGTAGAGATTCAGATTAGATCAACGGAAGCAAGCCCGTACCTCGTCCATGATGATGATCTTGCTTCTCCTGAGGAGGGCTCGGGCCATCGCGAGCAGTCTGGCAGAGTGATACATCAGTGCCCGCTGCACGAAATAGAGGACAGGCACGCACTGTCGTTGTCCAGCACTGAAGTTCTGACCACCAGCGCTAACCGGAGTATCCAGCTTGACTGAGCGACCACTGAAGCCCTCGACTCGAGTCTCGTCCGAAGTTGAGCCATCTGTACTCGGTACGCTGGCCTCCAGTGGCGTCGCAGATCCAGAGTTGCTGCTACTCGCACTTCCAACCATGTGGACTCGCTCCAGTACCTCGATGCACTCCTCGTCCGTATGCTCATCGAAGGGATCCAGGTTGCTTCGCAGTGTGCCGCTGAAAAGAACGCTCTCTTGAGGAATCAAGGTGATGGCGCTGCGAAGGTCTTGAAGACCGATGGAGACGATGTCGATGCCGTCGATGCTGCATTCCCAAGCTGTCTCAGTCTTTTATACACCTGAGTGAAAAGTTTGAGACTCACAAAATCTTGCCAGAGGTTGGATCGACAATACGCAAGAGCGACAAAGCCATAGTACTTTTGCCTGACCCAGTGCGGCCAACCTGCAATCAGCAGTATCAGCTTACAGAACGCGAAATTGATTGTGAGCTGTGCCGACATACCAAGCCAACTTTCTCGCGAGGCTTAAGCTCGAAAGAAATACCCTTGATAACTGCTGGCAATTTCGGGGCATATCTTAAAAGATGAAACGTTAGCCGCTTCGAAAAACTGTCAACCCCAAAAAAGAAGCCTCACTGGATGACCAAGTCTTCCACAACAATCCCGCTCTTATCAGAGGGCCAGTAAGCGGGAGGCTGGGTCGCCTCAATGATGAGAGGCGGCTCTTGAGGCACGCTGAGAAGCTCGGTGACTCGTTCGACGGCGTTGAGGTCAGCTTCCAACTCGGTGACCTTGAAAGACAGGTGATCAGCATGAAAAGAAGGAGAGACCTGACAAAACGGGGCTCACCATTCGGCAAAGCCAGTAAACCGATTGTACGAGCGTTTGCGCTGAAGTGATCGCCAAGGCCGCCATTCCCGGCGAGATTCTGGCAACGAGGGCGAGATAGGTGGTGGTGGCGACGGCGAGAGCTCCAATACAGTCGAATCGGAAGAGGAGGTAGCGGTTGATGACCTGGAAGGCGTACTGGGTAGCCAGCATGATGTCGACACTTTCATGGAGCTTGGTCAAGAAGCGACGCCTAGACAATGTCTTGAGTTAGCAAGCCTCGAAAAGCGTTGTACTTGACGCTTACTCTGCGCCAAATGCTCGACAAGTGACGATACCGGCCAAAGTTTCGCCAAATGAGCTGTAAATGGGAGATCGGGCGTTTGCTTCGAGGCGACGAAGATCTCGCGAGGCTCGACTGAAGAAACAAGTCAGCATTAATCTTAAAAAGGTGGGTCGAAACGCGGAGGGCTAACACATAGGACAGCGAAAGTCGGACGTAGAGGAAAACCAGAAGTGCCGCTGCGGGGACAAAACTAGGTGACACTACCAAGATCACTCCGACGCTGAAGAGAAGACAGGACAAATAGCATGAGAATTTGCATGAGCTACGCTTATGACCTAGAAATGACTTACTTGACCAGGAAAGTCATGGCGTGGGAGAGGGCACTCCTGATCTGGTCGGTCATGGCCTGCACAAAATCTAAAGCTTAGAGAACGCTCCCTTGAATGAGAAAGAGATCCAAAGCTTCGCGTACCATATCAACGATACCGAAATCGGTGCTGAAGCGGTTGATGATCCTTCCTGTTCGCGAAAAAAAAATCAGCCTGCTCAACAGGACACGAAGGAAAGTTTTCTTATGTACCGGTCGGTGTAGTATCATAGTAGCGGAACGGGGCGTGAGAGACCCTGGTGAGAGTGCGTTCGAACAAATTCCGAGCAGCTCCGAAGGATGCGGCGAAGGCCGTGAGAAGAGTGAGAATCTGGATAGCAGCGACGCCAAGCGCTATTATTGTAACTTGTAAGTGCCAAAGATCACCAAGTAATAGCGAAATGCAGAGCAGCTTACCAATCGCCAGGAAAACCCAGAGGTAGAAGTCCACGTTCTCGCTCGCAGATGGAAGTTTGGGAAGCGCTGAGATGCTGATGTTGTGGAATTCGAGGGTCGGGGTGGATTGGATGAACAGAGCATGAGGCGAGCCGAAGAATAGAGTAAATAAGTTCTCCGAGGTCTCGTACTGGAGAAGAAGAAGAGTCAGTGTCAACTATAGCAATAGCGTCAGTGAAACGCGTACGCTCTCGCCCCAAATCTTCAGCCATAGACGATCCGAGACACCTGTAAATGTTGAGAAATTCAGCACCGGTCATACGAGATAGAAAACCGCTACACCTTACGGGAAAAGCGCCCAATCAGAGTCAGTGAGATTATCGCCAGCCAAGTCCACCATCCACCAGCCTGCAAATACGTCTTATAGACCTGCGTCTTGACTCGACCCGTGGCCCTCGCTTCCTCCTTGACCAGCTTATTCTCCTCAGTAGTCGCAGCCAAAGTTTCCGGCGAAGGAGCTTCAGCCGCCTCTCCCTTGTCGTCCAGAACAACGGCAGCGACGGCATCGACGTCTTCCTCCTCTGATGGCTCTTCCACCAGCTCCGAGGTGACTGCGGACTTGTCGAGCTCATCGACGGGCCCTTGCAGCGAGACTTTTCCTCCCAGCATCTGCACTAAGTAGTCTGCACCCGCGAGGGTGAGAGTAATGTGGTGGGTGATTAGGACCTGGAGGAAGCAGGTTGTGAGCATAGTGTGTTTGTTCAGCGAGAACGGAGACAGCTCTTACAATGGTCCGGCCTTGCATCAAAGGGCCCTTGAGACATTTTTGATAAAGGTGCCGAGCGCTAAGTGGAAAGAGTCAGCACGTTGGAAAGCCGGGTTATCGGAAGATGAACGAAAACGAACGTGTGCATGTCGACAGCCGAGAGAGGATCGCTGCAAGGATTTATTTTTGGTTAAATATGGCTAGAGAGAGGAGGAATCATGCAAGAGGGGAAACGAACTCAAGGAGGACAGTCTATCGCCAAAATAAGTCAGCATACGAAGCTGCACCGAGCCACAGGAGTAATGATGTACCTTCGCTCGAGAGTAGATAGCTCGCGCCAACGCCACCCTCGCCTTCTGACCGCCTGAAAGCGTCAAGCCCTTCTCTCCAATCTCAGCTTCATCTTTCGCCTCAAACATTTCCTGTCGCCATTGAAGAGAAAAATCAGACAATGTAATATGGCCCTCTATGAAGGGAGCAACTCACGAGATCAGGCCTCAGTGCACAAGCGTCAAGAACGGCGTCGTACCGTTCCTGCTCAAAAAGTGATCCGAACAGAATGTCTGAGCAGTACTCTATCAGTCGCTCAACTTCGTTAAATATTGAAAGCAACTCACTTTGTTTGATAGAAGCATGTTGTAACCACGGAAGTTGCCCAGCATAAGCCACTCCATCATAAAGCCCCGTGACAGAATCAATCGCATGAGGCGGAGCTTTCGGGAGATAAACTTCTCCCTCCACGCAATCCATTTCTGTGCACAGCAAGAAAACCTCATCAGTGAAAACCAACCTTTCGCCTCCAAAAAGCTACTCACCACCCAACAACGCCAAAAGCAACGAAGTCTTCCCCGACCCAGTAGGTCCACAAAGCAAGCTCAATTTCCCCTCCGGAAAACAAACATTGACGTCCGTAAGCTCAAACGCTGTTTCTTCATTAGACGTAGATCCCATTCCCTCAAAAGCGACGACCGGAGCCGTTGGCTTTGTCGGAGTCGCAGCTTTATTTGTGGTGGTATCCTGGTAGCGGAAAGTGCCGTTCTCGATGGCGATATTGGAAAAAGTGGCTGGAGGATGGGAGTCGGGTCGGAGAGAGGATACCCAAGGAGAGACTTCGGGTTCGTGCATGAAGGCTTCGAGTCGTTCGACTGAGACGTAGGCTGGTGAGGAAAAAAAGGTGTGAGCGAATGCCATTGAACTTTCTATCTGCAGTGTGAGAGAGTGCTCACTTTGGAGGATGGAGGTGAAAGATTGTGGGAGACTGTACATCGGGTCACGCTATATAATGATGGCATGTCAGCCTTCCTCTGTGCAAACGAACGGACAGAGTAGCTACTCACAACCAAAGCAAACAACGCCAAGCTCGTAAAAGCGATAGGCACCGTCAATTCCTGCCCCATGATCTTCGTAAAGCAAGCAAAAGCGACGAGCATGACGAGATCTGGTGACAAAAGCCATACGGCCTGGCACAAACAAACAAGTTGATTCAATATTTGCTTTTGAGGAAGTGAGCTGAGGGACGTACGTTGACCATAACATGGTTCAACCGAACTCTCAAAAAACAAGCGAGCTCGTGATTTCGAGCCGAGAAGACTCGTTTGAGCCAGTGACGTTCGCTCGCCGAATACTTGATGAACCGAATAGCTATACAAGTAAAACTCAATCAGCCTTCGCAATAACCAAGCTCTAAAACCGAAGGTACAATGCACCTTGTATGAATTCATTCAGCACATCCATCCTCTTATCCCTCGCCGCCAAAACGAATCGATGGAGTCGAATACGTCGCTTCATCAAATAGTGATTGAGTGGAAGGGAGACAAGTAGGACGGAAAATCCGGCGAGGGAGGTCCAGCCGAGTAATCTTGATAACAAAACAATATCAGAAACTGGTGATGACGTGTGGGAAAGGTGAGAGGCTCACTGGTAGAGAAAAGTTCCTCCGATAGCGAGCTGAACGGGAGCGATGAGGATGGTGCTTAGGCCGGGAATTTGGTTGGCTACTCGGGTCGCGTCGGTTGACATGAGCTGTTCATTCGAATAAGCTATCAGTGTCCTTTCCCTCTTAGCTCGTATAGAGGAAGAATGAAAGCTCACCTGAACGATCTTTCCAGTCGAACCTCCACCTCGTTTAGGCTCTTCCTTGATCTTCTTTCCCTTGGCGTCCTTCCCAGGCGCTTTCTCTTCCGTCTCAACGACTCCACTCAAATCTCTTCGTTTCAAGGCCTTGAGAAGAAGTAGTTGTCAGGTATGACAGCGGAGGGTTGTAAGACCTAAAAAGTTAAAGCTCACCTTTTCGTAAACCTCGCCCATGAGTTGAGTCCTACACCTGATTGAAGCTCGTCGTTCGTGCCACATTGTTTGCAGATCTTTGAGGATGACGCTATCAGATGACTGACATGGGAGTTTATTAGGCGGTAAAAGCGACTTACCGACTTCCGCACGAAGCAGCTGAGCGATGAGAGCAAGACTGGCGTAGATATAAGCCGAAGTCTTGAGCGCTGGACCTCCATTGACTTCCGAATCCGATCCAAGCGAAGTGAGAATTTGTTTGAGAAAGTAAGGCGAGGCGTAGGCTATGGAATTCGATAGGTATCAGCGCACTCCTTTTCAATAAATCTATCGCGTACACGAAGTAAGTAAGATGAAAAGACTAACAAAGGACGCTGCTCGTAATACCCAACACAAGACTCATAGTCATATCCAAACTATTGTTGAAGAAAACCCTGCCCAAAAGCGTCCCTCGTTTCGTCGCTCGACTGCTCGTTCGAACTCCCAAACTCGACATCGTTCCCGGTAAAGCCCACACATCACGATATTCCAACCTCCCTTTTTGATTTCCTTTCTCGATTAGTGGAGCGACCCAGGAGAAAGTGAACCAGGAAAGGACGGTGACTGTTGGTTCGGGGGAAGGGAGAGTGATGCGATTCTTCGCTTCGGGGTCGTCCTTTAGGATAGAGGCGGTTGTTTCCGTGGTCGAAGTCTCGCCCGGGGATGAATAGTTCATGGGGTAGGTACCGAGTAGGTAGAAAACGAGGAGGGATGAGAATAGGTGGAATAAGATGGTGAAGAGCGGAGTGGCGAATGTGGAATTTGAAGGCGGATGAAGGATAAACGTGAGGAGGGAAAGAGATGCGAGGATTGTTTGAAGAAGGGAGAAGAGGAAAATTGAGGTTGGGCAGACGAAAGGTGGGTGGGTGAAGATTTGTAGACCGACGAGGACCTGCGAGAGGACGATGCGTGCGAAATGTGTCAGCTCGGCCCGACCCTCTTCTTTCACTCTCAGCCGTAGCGATTGAAAGCTCTTCTCTTTCCAATGAGTTGAGAATAATCTCTTGCATCCTCGTGAGCTATCCACCGAGTCCGCGGCCTCCGACCAACCTCGCGGTCCCAAAACCCGCGACACTTAATCTCCCCCCAGGAAGCACAGAAATAACCACTCACCCACCAACCCCCTACCAGAATACTCCAAAAGCCTTCCTCCCAACCTTTATCACCCTGTACCAAACCAGCCAGAGCACCGACGATCCACAAAATCCCCTCTGCAGCAGCAACGACTGTGATTACGCGTTCTCTCCGACCGAGTTTCCCTTTTGGTTTTAGCGAGTATGGGGAGTGAGTTGAGCCATCTGATGGTGGGAGGAAGAGAGAAGGAGTGAAGCGGCTGAGATGGGAGAGGAGGAGGATTGGGAGTGGGAGGACTGCGGTTAGGATTAGTAGAAGTGGTGGTGAGAGGTCCTGCGAGGCCAAATATGTTAGTTTGGCCACCCAGGGTGCGCTCGGAGGAAATCTTACGAGTGGAATCATGGCCGAAGATGTTGCCGAGCTGGGAAGGGCTGAGCGTTGGCAACTTGCAAGGGAAAGAAAGAAAGATCGAAAGGAGCCTGGCGGTGCGTGCGGATTTAAGCGGCCGAGAGAGTTGCTCAGCTCAGCTTTCCCCTCATGACTCTCAACTCGCGAGAAGTGTGCGCAAATGCTTCATTTCGACCGTCCGCTGTACAATAGAGCCGACTACTTGCAGAATTCTGGTGTCGCCGCAACGCCAGCCTTACAGACGCTCGTCCCTCTCAGCAACTCGACTTGCTCGACCCGCAGTGTCGCCTTTTGCCCTCGCTGGGCATCTATGGCGGCTTACTCGCTTCATTTGTTTCATCCCAACGAAGCGCACTCGTCTCAGTCGTCATTCACACCCCTCGTACGCTCCCGCTCCCTCCGCCTCCCAATCGCGCACTCGCCTCTCGCTCTCCAACCTGCGCCTCACGACAGTCCCCACGATCCCATCTCACCATCCCTCATCCACCCCGCGCATATTTCCTCAGGCCACATCCAACTCCAGACTCCAGACTCCAGACTCCAGCGCGCTCGAACAGGACAGAAACCAGCTTCATGGTCCGATAAGCGGGAGGTAATACGGAACCTCGGGGGACCATATGCTGGTTGCAAGAAAACTGGGCAACTCTTCATACGAGTCCCTGAGTGCTGGCTTAGGCCTTTGCTCGCGTAACCAGCAGAGTCCATCTTCCGGGTCCCTCTGTTACTGGCTATGCGTCGGCCAGTGGTCTTCTTGTCTTTTGTTTGTCTTTGCTGCTGCGAGGGATTCTTGAGGTCTTGTTCGAATCGATTTCGTTGATGTTTATTGAAGAGGGGGCGTGGGCAAGGGGCGCAGGGAAGGGAGCAAACGACCGTTTGAGGAGACGAGGGGCGCTGAAGAGAGGATGGCAATCCGAAAGCTGGACGTTGTGGGGAAGCTTGGTGAGTTCTACTTCAGTCCTGTTTTTCAAGTCCCATCCCTGCCCATACTTCCGTCTTGCTCCGTCTTCAGTCTACGTTTCCGTTCGTGCTGAGCCGGCAGTCTATCTTTCTCCTCGTTCGAGTCGAGTTCTCAGGAAACATCGGAATCACTGAGGCTCGGAGAACAAATGAAGCTTTTTGTGGTTCCGTTCTTACACTTTATCAAGGTGCAGCGAATTTTGTCGGCTTGTTCGAACTTCGTGGGGTGCTCGCCTTCCTGTCTGGCTTCGCCTGGAGCGTGTAGTCATCTTCCATTCGCAAGAGGTACTTGGGGGGTGTATCGGTTGACGGCTTGGTCGGTGTTGAGGCTGAATTTCTTGTAGGGGCTAGAATTCTTGTTGCGTCCAAGCCGGACCCAGATGGTGTCGACCTCGCTCATGAGGAGCGGTGCCCTCGCAAAGGGTTTTGGCGAGGATTCTTGGGACCGGGAGGTGGATGAAGCGACAGGAAGGGTGGTCCACTGTGCTGCATTTCATGCGTCGAGAATGGGGTGAACTCCGTTGGGTTGGTAGTACCCAAGAACACCTCTTGAACAACACCTTTCTTTCCAAAGCCGACGTCACTGTTTCCAACAAAAGACCTACAATGCACATGATACCGTATAATCGAGTACACACCGAAACTTTCCCCCCCAGCAGTTCCATCTGAAAATTGACCCCCTCTTTCCACCGAAATCACCTTCCCACCTGCACTCCCACCCACCGAGTCGCTACTTCCAACCCAGTCACTCACCTAACTCCGGTAAAAGCAGTCCACCCGTCCACTCCCACCTCTCGTCCCTCTCAATACCCCAACACTCATCTACAACGCTCCCAAGCCCCTCCGTAAGCCAATCCGAGACAAAAGATGCCGGCGGTACGCTGGTTACTGCTTGATACGGCCGGAGGATTGGTTGCAGGTAGGGAAGGCATGATAGTGTAGGGAACGGCTCGGGAGAGGCGGAAGAGAGTGAAGGAGTCGTTGGTGTCGACGACCAATGGAATCCGTCTGGCGGCGACGATGGGTCCGTAAAGAGTGATTCGGCGCTTGAAGATGAGGAGGAGGAATCTTGTGAGAGGGCAGGGGGTTTGGAATGGGAGGATTCGTGGGGAAAGGAAAGGGAGTCGATGGTGGTCGGCGAGAAGACGCGGTCGAGCACCTCTGTTGTCATACATGTAGTCAGGTAAGTGTGGTCCTCCTTCCTACGCTTAACGAAGCAAACAGACGCTCACCAATTTGCGAGTCGAGCTTGATCCTTAACCACTGTAACGAAGCGATGTCCAAACTCTCCAGCGACTTGGGCTCGCGCCCTGCTACCCCAGGATCCAATCTTTTACTCAACCCAGGTCTCTTCAAAGCTCCCAACATATCCTTCGACTCTATGAAGGCCTGTGTGGAGGTGCTCTGAGAGCTCTTGTAAGTACAAGAGGGCTTCCGGCCTTTATGTCGTGCAGTCCGGAGACAGGCTCCACATGAAGGAATTCCGCCGTCGCACCGAACTCTTCGTTCGCGACCTTCGGAGGGTCATCGATCATCAGTTTACGTCTTCTCACAAGAATCGTAGTACTCACATGTGATGCAAGCTGAGTGGTGGGTAATCAGTGTGGATTTCTGGTTTGGTGGACAGTATAACTCACCATCTCCCTTAGCTAGCGGGCTGATATGCTTGATGCTCTTTCCTTTCGTAGATGAGACCCTCATTTGCATCTTCAGAGGTGATATAATATGACGGTGGACGGTAGAGAAGGAATCGATTGATATCTGAGGGTCTGTCCCACCTACACCGGCCCGGATAAAGTGGAGGCGAATCCTGCATGCCAACCTTCGTTCAACTCTTCAATTTCTTGGGTCCGAGATCGACGGGCCGCCTCAACTCCGCGGTGTGGAGGAAACGAATATTCCGAATACCGGCCCGCCGTGGAGGACCGAACGTCGGTTGGGAGGCAGAAAATTTACACCGTCGCGAACTTTCAATCTTATCTGTTGCGTCCTCGGAGGTCCGTAATGAAGTATATGCAGGACCTTAACTATGCCTGAGTAGTGTGTACAGCATCTCAAGAAAGAGCAGTCAAGTAGGCGGAGTGCTGCTCTCGCAAGGAGCCACTTCCAGCACCCTTCGCAGCCGCTGATCAATTTATCAGATTTAAAAACTACGTGAAATCGACGTAAAGCGCATGCAGTTTTGGTAGTCTGCCTCCGTTCCCCACTTTTCTTTCATGCCCCATTTCTTGCTTTTTTTTTATTTCCCTGCATCTGAGCTCGTGTCTCTGTCAATCGTGGCGTTCCCACTTAACGAACCGTCACAGAGCACTAGAAAGTGAGATGTGGAGCGGTGGTCTCGTTAGGCTTTTCTCATCCCATTAGAAAACCCTCAGCAAACGAAGCGAGAGAGCAAGCCTGAAACACCCAGCCAGAAGTTGGTCCGAGAGTCTCAGACGTCATGCCTTCACTTTGTGGGAGGAAAAGCGGAAGCTTTGCAAAAGAAAAGAAAAGAAAATGTTATAATCACAACAATGCCGGATCGATAGGTACCTCCAGATCCTTCCACCCTTTCTCTCCCTCCGTCGTAGACATTAAATGGACCAAGACCGGATCAAACACCATTGGCTCGTAGTCAGGTGGTAGAGGCGGTAGATCTTCTGGTAAAGGAGGAAGAAGGAAAAGGCTGAAAGGATTCGAGGATGGTGGTGTAGGGAGAGGCGGATCGTTTGGAGGGCCTGGGGAGGGAGGTTCGAAGCTCGTTCTGGAAGAAGGAACAGTGATGAATAAACGGTTCGAAGAAAAAGGAAGGACGAGACGCTTACGATTGGGTTCTGGCAGCTTTTCCCTTGCCTTTTCCCTTCCTCGGTATTTCTTCCCCCGCTTTTCTCTTCCGTGGTCTTCGCGGCGCACTATCAAACAATTCTTCCTCGACTTCCTCCTCTTCCACCACCTCCTCTTCTTCATCGGGAACTTCTGGTATCGGTGTCGAAACGCTTCTTGAAGGACTCCTCGAAACGAGGTTGGAGCTTGTTCGTCTGCTCCTTCGGCTTGCGGTGGGACTGTTGGGTTTGGAAAGTGTGCGAGGTTGTCGGCGAGGTCGGGTGGGCTTGTGGAGTGTGAGATCGAGGGTTGGTGGGGGGAGCGCTGGATTAGGCTTTAAAGGTGGGAGTTTGAGAACTGATAATTGAGAAGGCTTCAGTAAGACGGAATGGGAAGACGAAGAGGAGAGACGAACCTGGTTCTCGAGGAGGACCGTAGATGCCTTCGAGTCGTTGTTGTAGCAAATCAGCAACACTTTTCGAATATCCAACAATCAGCATGCGGCTCCCCATCGAGAATTTGAGTGACCTACCCAGTCTTGACATTTTTCATCTCCCTTACCGCCTGCAGCACCACTTCCCACCCAATAACCTCATCACCTTCCGAGCCTCCTTCCTCACTTTTCCCATCTCTCTTTCTCCGTTTTCTCCTCTCATACTCTGCGGCTTTTTCCGCCGCTTTCCTCGCTATCTCATCCCAGTAATCCACAGGCGGGAATGGGCCGAGCTCGACTGCCTGAACGACCCGATCCAACACAGCGTCGATTATTCCGAGGGAGGTGGACTCAAATGGACCAGAAGCTGGTTCGTCGAGAGAAGAGTCCAGCGCGTCGGAGTCGTCGTCGGAATCGAGGGAGGCGGTAGAAGCGATGGAAGAGGTTGTGGAACGAGCTGGGGAAGGAGAACGTGAGGAGTCGGAGCTGGAACGCGATCTGGAGCGTCGAGGAGACTTGGGGTAGTCGTGTAGGGGACCTCCTTTGGAATACGCACTTCGTGGTCGCGGTTTTGGTTCTCGAGGAGGGCGTGTTGTAGGAGCGGTTCGTCTCGAGGTTGCTGCGAAGGTGGTGGCGATCGCCTCCGGAAAAGAAACTTGATCGGGACCGGTAGGGAGTTGTGATGGATGTATTGGCCAATGTGTGAACTTAGCGAGATAGGAAGAGGTAGGATAAGGGTAAGATGGTCGAGTCGGGTCGTCGGATTCGCTGTCTTCGAATGGAGTCGTCCCGTGTGCGGATAATCGTGCGTCGTCCCCAGTGTCGGTATCGTTTCCGGTCCCTGAGTTCGAGGATGTGGCCGTACTTCTTCGTCGCTTCTTATGCAATGGAATGTCTCCCCTAGCCTCCCGGACCCTCTCCTCCTCCTCGCGAGTCTTGCGCCTCAACTCCTCCAAAGCGAGCAGCGAAAGGCCCAGGTCCATGTTTCCGTTAACCGTGTCGAGTAGCGCGCTGCGGTAAGTTCCCATTTCTAAAGCTCGAAGTTGAGAGCGACCTCGCTCGTTTCCGTTTGTTGGGAGGTTCCGCGGATCCCACCAGTCCCCCGGAGTTGGTTCGCCCCAACCTTCAAACTCATCCTCGCCTTCTGCTCCCAGCTCTCTGCCATCCTCATCCTCATCATCGTCATTCTCTCCCAATCCCGCTCCGTCCGTCTCTCCGTCGTATTCCTTCTCGTCGTTGTCTGGCAACCTCGCTCCCTCCAGCTCCTCATCATCCACCACTTTCGCGGTCTTCTTCTTCCGCTTCCCACTCCTACTCTTTTTCACAGCAACCTCGACATCTTCTTCAGCGGGAACCTCGCGTTCCTTGCCCTTGCGACTCTTCTTGGCGCGCGGTTTGGCTGTTGAAGAATTGATGACGGGCGGCGCAGAGAGGCGAGATGTGGATGCTGTGGGATGGTGGGTCCTGATTGTAGAAGGATTGTGTGCGAACCCCATCCCCCCTCCTCACCGAGACTTCAGCCTGCAAATTTGGTATTACTCGACTTGTTAAGAGGTGGGGGCAACAGCAGCGCGCCGATCACGGCTTCAGTGCGCACCGTGCGCGTAACGCTGCAAGTGTCAAAATCTGACTCGCTCGCCTGACTTGTTTACACCCAATTTCGCACGATTGATGTGAATTGATGAGATTCTTAGAGACTTCTCACTGCGCTTCATATCTCATACTCGGGTTCCGGAGTGATGGTATTATCACTTCTGACTATCTCGTCCCCCTAAATCAAATCCTATGAAAGAATAAATACAAGTAACGGAACGAAACAACGCTAAATATCGCTTTCGGAGTGCTTCTCGTCACTGGCATCAATAACACCGACGGTGGCAACCTCCTTTTCTTTCGCAGGGCCTGGCGCGAAGACGGCTTCGAGTCGACCGTCGCCATTCGGGTTACTGAGGCCCATACCAGAGCTGGAGCGGAAGAACTCATCAGTATCCGAGGTTTAATAAGTGTAGAGGAGGAAAGTCCTACGTGTCAAAGCCATTCTCTTCGAGGTAAACTCGGAAGGCCGCGTCCTATCACCGCGAAGATCAGCGCCAATTTTGGACATTTAGAGGGAAAGAAAACTGACCTCGTCGGTCATGTGGTTTGCGTGGACTTCAGGAACAAGAACGAGGAGAATAATGGCTGAGAGCACTGCCAATCCTGAGCCAATCCAGACTGTCGGCGACTGCATTAGCGCGGCGTGGAAGCAAACGGTAGGCAGAAGCGAAGTTACAAGGTCCGCTTGTTTGTTTGGGTCCAACCGGAAAGTCGTCGATTATGGCTGGGAATGCCCACGTTCCGGCAAAAGCTCCTAAGTTCAAGTTTCAGCTGTGCTCCACCCCAAAGTATGATACACGAGCGACGCACCGATCTTGCCAATCGCAGCGGCCATGCCGTCTACAAAACTCCGTTAGTCGTGCTCGTAAGCTGATGGAAGCCTAACTCACAAGCTTGGCCACGGATAGCGGTGGGCCACCTGAAAAGCCAAGAGATCAGTGTCTTTGATTTTGCGCGGAAAAAAAGGTGGCGACAAACCTCTTTGACGCCAGCAAGCCCAAACAGTTCCCGGGGCCGGCTTCCCCGAAAGAGAGAAAGATGCCATAGAGGACCGTGAATCCCGCAATATGATGTGTGAGCTGAACGTAAAATCCGCTCATGAAGAAGCCCACGACCGCTTGGGTGAGGAGCATGATGATCATGAGGCGTTTTGGCCGAACCCAGTGAACCAACATTGCCCCGATCATTGTTCCTATGAAGCAGAAGATAATTTCATTAGTATAAAAGAAGATGAAAAGGCGTCGGGTCAGTGCGCACCAGGGATGTAGAAGAGGTTGAGCACGACGTTCTGAAAAGGCGAAGTCAGCCAAGTCAGCGTCGCGAAGCCATCCAAGACAATGATTGTTTCGCACCCATCCAAAGATGACATAAAGACTGGTCGAGTCCCCATAAATTCCGTCCAGAATCGTGCTACTGAAAAGTCCGAAAGGATAGACTAATCGTGGAAGGCAGCAAACGTTAGCTTCGACGTCCAGGCGCAAATGAGCTGCTCATCGACGGGAGGCGACGAACCGATGAAGTCCTGCGACACGAGTCAGTATCATGTGAGCTACACTGTTATGATCATCGAAGCTCACGTAAAGGAACCAGCAAAGACTGCGAGTATGGTTGTTACTAAGTGCTGTGGAAAACCGGCAGGTCGATAGGAACACTCACGAGAGCCCGAGGAACGACCTCCAGTAGCGCTTAAATACAAGACCGTAAGGAATGGCAATGTTTCGCATGCTTTCTTTCTGGTAACGGATCGGTTCCGTCATCCTTGTTCGCCAGATCCTGTGCAGAGTGAGTAGGGTCAGCTGTCGGCGCCCAGCAGGTCAACTGAACGTCACTTACAAGACTAGGAGTGGAGGTAAGACTCCGAAGCCGAAGCTCAAGCGCCATACACTGTTGACCAAAAAAACCTTAGTATCTACTTCAAGTCTCCCCACATTTTGCGCTCACAGTCGAAGGTGGTCCATCCCACAGATCCACAGGAAGACCAGGGGCACGAAAGAAGAGATAACGAAGCCCCAGTCGATCATACAGTTAGTGCTAAGCGCAAATAGCATATGTTGTGTGCCTTTCTTGATTCCTGGGTCTTCAGTGTTCTCCGACGCTCCGACAGAGCCAGCGGGGTACCTAATATTGGCTTGGTGAATACGCATGATCTCGAAAATAGGTCAAAATCAAGTCGTACTCGGCTCCGATCCCAATTCCTACAAATTCACAAAGGTCAGTATTGCGAGTCCCGTGCGAAGTTCGTTGGAGTGTAACTGACCCGTCAAAAAGCGATACGCAACGAGCGCTGGAATAACGAAGGCCGCGTCAGTGATACTGATACCATTGCTTTGAGACTTGAGTTACCCTGAAGCATCCCACTGATAGATCCTCCAGCTCCATAAGCCCCAGCCGCGAGTGCACTGGAGGACGCCCACAAGAGCGGTCAGCGGCTAAAATCCACGAAGGAAAGTTTTCTCGAGCTGCTCACGTGAATACAGCGACGATGAGAGTGGCGAAGATCATTCCGAACTTTCGGCCAATCTTATCTGACATCCAACGTAGAGACAACGGGTGTTAACTCCGAAGTTTTTTGGATACGGGTGGTGAGCAGGACTCATCAAAAACGAGCATGCCCACTACTGTCCCGGCGAATCCCATCGAGGAACTGCAGAAAGATGGTGAGAAGCCATGGAGATGATATTAATCTGGTCTTTCTTTGACTCACAATAGCGTTCCATGGTTGTTAAGCTTGTACTCCTCCGGCTCCAGGGTGATAATATCAGCGTGCAGCCCACCTCGCTTGAGGCTTCCCATTTCAACTACTCACATAAAGCCTCTTGAGGATAGTGTTCACATCTGTAGAGCAAAGTTTAGCAAGAAGTCAGATGTTGTTCAGCACGCTGAGAATTAGCAAACGCCTCAAGCGTCGCCTCAACAGCGAGCAAGCCTGAGATTGCCTGAGAATACAACTCACCAGAAATGACGCCATTCTAGTATCAGAACAAACAGGAAAAGTCCAAACGAGGCGGTCAGCTTCGTTTGATGCTGAAAGTACGACTGCGCCTGCAAGCTCGATGAAGGCGCCGCAGGAAGAATTCGAACGAACCTGGTATCCGTCCGCTGAGTCTCAACTTCGTAAGTAAAAAGCTCACCCGAGGACGGCTTTCAGAGCTCACAGAATAGTGCGGTTCCACAACTTCGGAGGCGAATAGGGTTTGATAAGGGCGAGGAATTTGCATGTTGCGTTAATAATGAGGAGGGTTGGAGAAAACGGAGATAGAAGGAAGATGGGAAGAGGGGAGGAGGGAGTATGAGTCGATGTTTTCGACGGAATCATGTGGGACTCACGCGAAAACCATTCCGATCTATGTCGAGAAGGACAAATGTCAGAACTCCTCGGCTCAGCCTGCAGTCGGGGGAATCCTCACCTTTCCGACACCCCATCGAGCGGTAGGAGGTGCCTGTGCCTCAGTCATTCTTTGTCAATGAGCCTTTCGATCGAAGCTACAAAGTCGAGCTGAAGAGAAGAGGAAGGATGAACGTTGAACTTGAAGGAAGGAAAGGGAGGAAGCTGGCAAGCCGGGCCGAAAGAGGAGAGCAAGAGATAACGAGCTCGCACGGTCTCTCTCCGACTCTAATCTTGAACACCTGTCATTTGATAGACTGCGAGCGAACTTGGATGTGCTGAGGGAACCATGAGGTCGGCTTACCGGCTCCGAGGAGGTGGAGGTTAGCGCGGCAATGGGCGACGTTCGTCAATTGGATCTCTTGGACGGTTTGGCGTTTGCGTTGTGCCCAAAGTATTGTTCGTTGATTTAGTACTGTATGTACTGTATGAAGTGATTATTCGGTACAAACACAAGACGAGTCCTATCATTCTTACCCTTTCTTATTTCCTGCCACAAAATCTTCGAGTCACCACCGTGGGGCATGTCGTGCGAAGGTGTTTGTTTATCCGTCTCTTCTTGTAGACCGGTACGGTGAGGCTATTCTTAAAAGTCGTTGAAGCGTTCATTAAGTGCTCTTGAGCGGCCTTGATTAAGCGAGTGGTCCCAGACGCCAGCACGCCACCTCGTCAACCTCACAATATACATCGTTCCTGTGACAGGCGTTTCTCGGAGTCGGTGAGGAGGTTCCGGTATCTAACATGTGATTACAACTTTCACTGTCTAGCAAAGCTGCGCCGCTTTGAAAACTCGGGGGCCGGGGCAACATCGACTCCACGGTGACGTTCGCAACGGGAAAATTTTCCCGCTCCTCTCAACTTCAGCCGAAATCGAAAGCAAGTAATTCAAACCTTTCAAGGGTTTTTAAGAAGTCTGCACCTTAATGAAGAAGGCAGGCTGGGCCCGCTTTGGTCCAGCGCGCTTCATGACGAGCGATCCTCCCCATTTGCGGCGAGCTCGAGTGGTTTTCTACTTCTCATTATGTACGATCATCAAGCTATTGCTGCTGCAGCTATCCAATCCCTGAACAAATACTGGGTCATCTCTTCAGGGTCCAAGCGGTCCGTTCGCAACTCCGGCCACTGAATAGTTTTGTTTTCGTCCTAGGTCTCTCTAACCTCATTGCAGGCACTCAGAGAAGTACGTATCAAAGAGCCACAGACTTGAGGCTCCAATCCGACGGTTCAGCAACTAGCTGAAGCGCCTCTCCAGAAAGGCCACCGCCAACGTCAATCCGAGTCATGAACGCCACCCAAACCTGTCAGAAGCCGTGTTGCTCGGAGTCTCCTCAACGGGACGGATACAAAGTCGAGCGATGCTCTAAATGTCACAATGTCTATTAGTGAGTTTCCACTGATTGGTCCAGAGAGTATGGCCAGGACGCCTGATACGCAGTTCGGTTGACAGCTGCTCGAAAGAATGTCAGGTGAGTGAGGTTTACTTAATCGACCGCGCTCGGCGCTGATTATCAGTCTAGGTTGCCGATTGGAAGAGACACAAGGCTCCCTGCGAAGCAATACAGAAGGCAGCGAGCAACCCAAATCCAGCCGCCAACAAAGACATCGACGCTGTCGAAATCCTGTCTGAAAGCGACTCTCAGAACGGACAGCTCTTCCGACCTATCAAGATATATCCCAATGACAGCATCTTCCGCGGTCAAGGCGATGTCTCCCCCATCAGTAACATTTTCGGACTCCCGCTCCTCCTGAAGCGTCCAGGTGCGGACTGGCGCCACGGCAAGCCCGGAACAAGCTGTCAATTGGCAACGTATATGATGAAATCTGCCGAATCCGGACTTGCGCCTCTTTCTCCCTGGGATGGGCCCGGTACGACTTTGCTAGCTCGACAGGACAAAGGACCGCTCACTGTTCAACAAGCCGAAGCCATCACCGCATTTTTCGCCAGTCTCATCGCGGAATTCGGGGTTGATGGAACGTGCAGCCAAGAGCTTATGATCCCAAACAAACTCTACCTCTTCATGGATTGGTATTGCTCCTGGCAGCATCGCCTTGGCCGCGAAGGTTGGGAGGACGCTCGGTACCCGCTGGACCTTCCCTATCCTCAAGCTCCTCGGTGAGTTGTCATCCTTCAAGCTTCAGTGATCTTTGACTCACTCTTGATTTACTTTACTTTTCACTGACTCAACTGGAAAGTGAGATGTGATTGGTCGAAATGCACAAGACTCCTGCAAACTGTCCAGTGAATAGTGAATAGTTTCCCACTCGTCCGTCGGGTAGTGTCCCAATTATGCCTGAAATTTGAATTAGCGGTAACTTTGAATTACATTGGCTGTCCATTGTGGCTGTTTAGGAGAGGCCGAAGAAAGAGACCCGTCGTTGCGATGACTTGAAGTTGCTCATAGGCCGCGAAACTGCTGGAAACGGCCGCGACGCATAATGCACGCGCGACGGCGCGAGGTTTACCAGGTATTTTTTTGACGTACGTGTTACATACGAGCGCAGTCAAAATCTAGACAGCATAGTTTCATGGGATTCTGAGTCTCCAGTGCAATACACCAGAGTGTGACTCGCAGGGCATAGCGCTGGGTCCTTGTGAGTTTCACTGCTTTTTTCGTCCCCAAAAATGTGAAGCCCCACCTGACGTGGAGCACGAATATCCCTTGACGTACATAAAGATGGAAGATCTATTTCGGCTTTGAACCGACTCAAGGTGAGGATTTGAGTCGCTCTTTTCTGTTTCCCCCTCTCTCTCTTCCCCCACCCCACCTCACTTCACCTCGTGTTTATAATCTCGCTCCTCCTTGAGCACTTCACCTCACTTCTTTCTTCAATAATCTCTCGGAATGTACCCAAGCTTCGACTCCCATCTGCCTGAGCGTTGATTGTAGTAGACGGTAAGTTCTCATCGTTGTCGTCGTCGCCCCGTCACAGCCCCACTTTGCGAGTGCTTACCTCGGCCCTCACTTGGCCATACAGAGCGCATCTATCCTTAGTTTGTACTTTCTAGTCCATAAATCACTCGAGCTGACATCTTTAATATGGTATCCCAGGCCCCTTCCCCATGCTCAACCCAACTTGGTGGCTCGGCGCACACACCTCGTCTCGTGACTTTCTCCCAAGTGGAGACTATGTACGTGCTTGCTGCTCTGTCTGAAGTGACGGTGTACTGATATCTTCTTTCATTCTTACGGCCACAGTAACCCAAACTCACCTACGTCCATACACCTCTCGCGTCCATCTCGCCCTGGACGCACCGTCGCCACTCGACACCTCCCCATCTCGGTCACGGACTACTGTTGGGTCTACTGTTGGGTCTTGCTTTTAGGTGAGTATTTGGCTGTCGACTACTCTCTGGCTTCCCTTTTTGACAATGATTCTCATCCTAGATGTGACCGGTATTAGGATGGCTCCGTGTGCAGGTTGACTTATCCTACACAAATTAAGAACCGTTAAAATGCGGGGTTCCGGGACCTTTCCGCCCGCGCGGGAGCTTAATACAGGCTTAATTCAGCGGGCACATAATCCCATAACGCCCAGAAAACCGCTTATTTTTCCTGACTTCCCATAACGCCAAAACGTCCCAAATTAAGAACACGCCCTGCCAGCTGCCCCGTTCTGCCACCGCGCATCCCGCCCTCCGGGGGGTCTGATTGTACTTCCTACAGCACTTCTTCCCATTGAAACCGTTCACCATCAGTCGCTGAAGTTCCCCCAAGCGCTCCCCCTAGTAGCCAATCACAGCTCCTCTCCGAGCTGCCATATCCGACGCAACCACGCACCAGCGATTCGAGCTACCCAATCGCGGGAGCAACGATCGATCGCAGGCACCGTAGCTTCACGCCACGCAGCCCGAAACCTGCCCACACAACTGTCAGGGCATTCAGCCCCAAGGGCGAGATCTTCGCTACGAGAATTTAGCATCACTCACCCAAGCTACCATCCCGCCCTTAGCGAACTTTTGCAGGCGAGACGTCTCACTCGAGAACTGTTCGCTTCGCAATCTCAGCGGCTTGCCTTCTGCCACCCCTCACGCTTACCGTTGAGCCTTCTACCAGCCAAATTTCAATCATTCAATACATTCTCCAAAACCCAACCCAAGCACCACCCACTTACACATTCCACCTTCGAATTTCGGGCGCGCGCACACTGGAAACTCCCAGACGTCACCCAAACCACACGGAATACTAGAATGAACAGGTCCCTTTTCTGCCTCCTCGCGAACGCCCACACTTCATATCACGCAACTTTGCAACTATGCTCTCCAAACACCCTCAACACATTTGTACATCATTTCCAAACGTTTTAAGGAAATTTCATCGCTCCTGCGCCCGCGATACCTTCCCCAGGCGTAGACCCCTCAGCATTGCAACACGGACAGACCCCACCACCTGCCCAACCTCTCCTACCGCCCAAACCTTCAGCTCCGATCCAGCCTAACAATCAAACCGAGAACGACAGGCACGCCTATTGACGCCACCAACACCGGCACGGCAGCCGGGACCGCCGCAGTCAGCTTCTTTCAACTTCGATCTTCGATCCTCTTTCAACCTTTCCTTCACCGCGTCCTCCAATTGCCCCACGCCCAACCCCTCCCCGCTCCCCGCTGAAGACAATCATATGCGGGCATCCAAGAAAGGCTCCGGACAGCCAGCTGTTTGCCGGCAAGGCAAATGTGTCGGTCTCCAACCCCACCGCACCCACGACAAGAAACCACTCCCGGCCGGCGTTCTACCCATAGGTGCGCCGTTTACAACAGTCGTTGCCTCATGTACGACCGGACACTCACTCTACCCTGATCTCATTCCCACAGGCGATGTACCCGCC